>CABEEJ010005665.1:0-47449 GCA_901482245.1 Timema douglasi | reverse complement strand
TATTTGACTGCATTTATCATACTCGAATGACTTCGCCTCCCGGCTATGTGAGGAAACATGTCGTTGTAAGTTGTCACTCCGACTAAAAACTTGTCCACACCCATCACACTCTTTAAGTGCACTCCCATGTTGTAAACGCATATTACGTGACAGGTTGAAAAGCTTGGTTAAAGATTTTGAACACTTCTTACATAGGTAGATCATTTTAACTAAGTGTGTTGTATGAAAATAAACAGATAAAATATTAATAATAGAGCGTGTTCTATGAGAGTAAATAGATATAATATTAATTATAGCTGACTTGACAATTATTCACTATCGCTTCTCTAGATGTGGAAGAGAAATTTCCCTCACGTAAACACGAGGATTTGATGAAATCCTTGACATAGAGCGTAAACCGATAAAGCCCTTATATCAAATTATAAACAACATTTGTCTGTGAGTAACAAGATATTGTTGTGTACAATTATTTCACCTCTAAAAGGTATATCTAGAAATAAAATTAATAAATATGGCAAATAGCGTACAGGTAACACATGAGTTACTGTTTGAATACTTCAATATATCGCTATTTACGGGTAAATTATGATGATATGTCAAACTTATATTAATTTATTAATAACTTTCATTCTGTGCTATCTAGTGAGAAAAATTGGTACTTATAATTTCTCAATGTTTTGTGTTACCCCGTACAGGATGCAAATAAAATTGTAAAGGCTGTTATGTTTGTGTTAATAAATATATATTGTAAGTATTCACAGTATACTTTTCACTGTGTGTATACTTTTTCATGAGTAAATAAATATTGTAAAAATTGTTATGTTTGTGTTTTAACGTCTACAACCGCACCTGCCTCCTATCCTACAAATACAAATTCATATATCTTATTAGCTCAGTCTCAAACATTATAGCATACACCCTCAGTATTTGATTACACAATTTAAAAAATAATGACGTTCATATTGTCATACAGAAAATTGGGAAGTTTACAGATAGAAGAATATCATGTATTCCAAACAATATGGAGAAGTATATCTCGTTCAGTCTGGGCTATTTACAATTTATTGACTCGTTTCAGATTTAGGAAAAACCACCCCCACAGGTCACCCGACCGAGATTCGAACCTCGGTCTCCCTAGTCCTCAGCAGCCGAGCTCAACACGGCAAGCGCGTTAGCCAACTACGCCACCGAGGAGGGCTTTTTTGTATATGTTATATCAAAATATTTTTTTTGCGAACATTAAATTTCTTTGTGTTTCAAGCGGATAATTTGGTCGGCTATATATTTTGATAACATAAATAATAACTTTTAAATAAGTAAAATATCTAGGAAAATAAATCACGCTGCTTATATGACTTTTATATAAATTCAAGTTGTAATGCTTTAAATATCTAGAAATAGTGTGTTAATTAATTCCCTTAGCACAGATAAAATAATTAACCGATTTCATATTTCCATCAAACATTAATATATATTTATAAGTGTCTCTAAATTAGGGTTTTGTATTGCCGCAGGGACTATAAATTTGTTTATTTACAGTAAATTGTTGTACTTTAATTCATGCCTAATAAATAGAAAATTGATTAATATTAAAATTATAGCATCAACCAAACCCCTCGCGAGCAACCAATTACCTCCAAAACAAAAAAAATGACGTTCACCTTTACTCAATTAATAGTCTATAATGTATACTCTTCCATAGGTCCCATCTTTGACTAGGGAATATAACAAATTTTTTAGTAAGATTACCTCACTCCAAGTATATATATTCGATAGCTAATTTCCTGTTAAAGACGTAAGTGGATTCATTGAGGTCTATTGTATTATTGTGCATTAATAATTTAATAAGTAAACTACTTAATTAAGATTTCCTTACACGGGATGTTTTTTATAATAGGTCTACGTATCTATATAAAAAAAAAAGGAACTTTAAAAGTTGGTTCAATGAAAACACGATAAACGAATGTTACACATCCAACTAAAATGAATGAACAAATAAATTTGAACCAGAAAAGCCCTAAGCTATGTCACTGCACGTCAATACTAACTTCTCATTTGAATCAGCTATCTTCAGACTATATTTTGGAAGGATTTTATTTTTAATGTAGAACAAGATGGTACTATATACAATTATTTTAACAGTAACATAAATAATAGGCCTACAACTATTTGTGAAATTAACGGTTATAAATAAGTATCGTTCACTTGAATTTATTTTAAATATACGAAACAATCACGACGACTACTACATTTTATTAAATAATGTATAACTATTACATATGTTCCTAAGTTAAATACCTAAGGAAAAAATCATGTCGGCATTTTAAGCTATGTAAAAGAAAGAAATTGAAATACCTGATGTGGATGTTGTTGAATTTGCCATTGTCCTGCTTGATCAACCATTCCGTAACTTATTCTTATTATTTTCACAAGAAGAAGACAGGGTTATTCTAAACCAGCTCTCTATATATATATATNACTTATTCTTATTATTTTCACAAGAAGAAGACAGGGTTATTCTAAACCAGCTCTCTATATATATATATATATCTATATATATATAGGAATCAAATCTCATTTTTCTCTAGAGAAGCATTGAACCGTTCTTTCTAATTTAGATCGAGATAGAATCGATAATTACTATTTGGCTCATCATTGACGGAGTAATATTAATTTTCACCCATCGGTTATTGCTTTAAAATGACTCGATACATCAAATGTGATAATGTGTTCCAGTTCAACAGATAATTACGTCCAAGTTTCCATTTTAGAAATACATTTATAGGAAGTTAGGGGTTTTACCCTAACCGGCTAGACCAAAATGTTGATTCAATTATAGTCAGGACCACTATCTGTACAACATGTCTGGGTATAGGCAGGTACACTATCCTTACATCATGTCAGGCTATAGGCAGGTACACTATCCGTACATCATGTCAGGCTATAGGCAGGTACACTATCCGTACATCATGTCAGGCTATAGTCTCTGTCTTATAATTGAATTTCATGCACAAACTTGTCCACAGGGGGGGTATAGTGGTCAGCGCGGCTGCCTACTATCTCCTCCCAAAAGGTGAACTGTCACCCAATGCTTAAATTCCCGTTTCCCTGCACATGGTCTAAGGCGTTAGTTACACCAAAGACTAGTCTGTCTAAGACATTAAGTTGAGGTTCGGTCCCTATAGGGTGTGTTGAGGGAAGTTTTACATTATCTCTCCACGCGTTAAACCTTCTTTATACCTAACACAACGTAATTAATACATAGGCCTCATCGTCCATACTTTTTGTATTAATATAATATGTCACATATTTTCCTAAACATAATTGCTTTAGCTGAAACCGGTATTTACAGAAGTGAGTCAGCATTTCCGTGGAGGGAGAGTGAAAAATGCCTTTAGTTTATGTTATTAATATAATATGGCACATTTTTTCCTAAACATAATTGCTTTAGCTGAAACCGTGTATTTACAGAAGTGAGTCAGCATTTGCGTGGAGGGAGAGTGAAAAAATGCCTCTAGTTTATGGTATTAATATAATGTCACATTTTTCCTAAACATAATTGCTTTAGATGAAACCTGTATTTACAGAAGTAAGTCAGCATTTGCGTGGAGGGAGAGTGAAAAAATGCCTCTAGTTTATGGTATTAATATAATATGTCACATTTTTTCCTAAACATAATTGCTTTAGCTGAAACCTGTATTTACAGAAGTGAGTCAGCATTTGCGTGAAGGGAGAGTTAAAAAATGCCTCTTGTTTATGGTATTAATATAATATGGCACATATTTTCCTAAACATGATTGCTTTAACTGAAACCAACATTCACAAAGTGTGTGTGATAAATGCAGTTGAACCCTAGGGCAACTACCACCGCAGTTAATTTAACACTATGAAGCTTAAACGTACATTTTCACCCATGTAGGGAATCGATCCCGGGTCTTTCGCAAATGGTGTCTAATAAATACACCCTAGTACAACTACAAAAATTTAGTCCAAGAAGGATAAACTCTCATTTTCATCCCCTGTTTGGATTCGAACCAGTGTCCTTTGGCACTGCATACATATAGGTTCTAAATTGGTTACTATTCAACAATACACACACACATCATAAATGAAAGTGTACAGACTTATGTTTACTCGTGGTGAAACGTGAATTTAATAAAGGTCTAAAGTGTCGATTATAATTTTCTGCTTTTGTACAGGAAATGAACCTTGGACCAATAGTTTACTATACAGACACTAAAGTGCTGCTCGAATATTTGTACGAGTGCAGGAGGAGGGTTGTAATCTCATGACATTGTCAGCCCTAAGAACATAGAAACCGACAGCGCGAAATCTAGCTGGAAATCCTTGGTTAGAGATGAATTAGTTTACCATCAATTTAAAAGTACCTTTCTATGAAAATTTGATTGTATCGGAACTGTCTTAGTATTAGACATGGGCAATGTCGTTACAGTTCAGTAAACGTATTTTCAAAGTTATAACTGTCCACCCAGAAATAGTGTTTTTCCGCTTTACGAACTAATCACGTATCAGCTGTAAGTACATTTTCACCGTTACTTTAAGTGTCTTCTCAATTGACATCAATCAGGGGGTGAACTCGTAGCAACCCCATGACCGTTAATGGAATTTCGTTGCAGCGCTATGAGGTATGCCTTCTTAATTTCAGACTCAACAATTACTTAAGTGGGGGCACTGATTGGCTGGAGTTTGATCACCAAAGCTATTTTCAGCTCTCCTTCCACACAAATGCGCGTACGCTTACCTCGCACTATCCCGTTTATTAAAGGTGTACGTATATTGAATACCGTGTGGCTAAAATCATAATTTAAATGCATTTGTTTAGAGGAACTATTCACCTTATAGATAACTCTCCCTTTCCTATACTATGAATACAAGTTTATTTGTCTTAGAAGCTCTGTCTCAAATATTATGGATAAGTTGAAACAATTCAGCCCATTTACTTTCTCTTTGGGTAACAATCTAAAGGCTACGAAGTAAACACAATACTTATTACTTGGGCACCTGGCTTGACGTATGAATAATTGAAATTGGAGCTAGGGGTTTTTCTAGTTGTTCCTATGAAAATGGGGCTGTAACTCGTCGAGTTTCGATCTTGTTTTCTCTTTCTTCCCTGCATGGCTATCCGTGTATTTATATTAATAGAGCAGGAATCTATAATAAAGTGTGTATGTGAGTGACTCCCAAACCCAAACTAATTACCGTTATATTTCAATCATCCTAACTCTCTCGCGAAGGCTTGATGTGCTGTTCCGTCTAGAGGGATACAAGCCATATATTGTTGAGTCACAAGTCCTTGGTTCGACTCCCGTATTCAGGTGTCAATGATGAAGTAAGCATAAATAATATCTTTGGATAAAACAAAACATATATAATAGTATACATTGAAAGTGTTAACAACTTGATGTATTGATAAAATATTCTTATGTGTGATAGTAACGCAATATTTAATTACTTCAACGGTTTGCAGGAAATATAGAAGCTCTTTCTATTATTTTTAGTAAATTTATTAAATAAACAATTTTATAGTCCCTGCGGCATTACAAAACCCTAATTTGAGACAGTTATAAATTTATATTAATGTTTGATGGAAATATAAAATCAGTTAATTATTTTATTTGTGTTAAGGGAATTAATTAACACACGATCTCTAGATATTTAAAGCGTGTGTGCCTAAAATACACCTCAGGAATACCTTATATAAATATAAACATATTTCTTAGAGACAGTTTTGATAAATATTACTAAAAAATAACTTATTATTCGTGACCCTGTAAAACTATTTTTATGTCTACGGTTCATGGTTATTGACTCACAACAGCCAAGGTGTGACGGAGTTGAAGGTGTTGCAGATGACAACCCTGCACCTGATCGTAGTTTTAATGGCTACATCCCACTCTCTCTCTAGACCTATAGGGTAGTTTTTACCTCTCCCTCCACGCAGCTGCTGGCTCACTTCCTAACTCCGCGCGCATAATAAATAATAGCTTTGACCGTTTTCACATTTCAACCCTGCGCAAATGATGCTACATCACTAATTTTATTATTCTGTCTCTCTCCCTCATTTGGTTCTCATGAAGAGATAATTTCGAATCCCTGTCGCTCGTGTGTACCGAGGCCTGTTTTCCCTCTCGTTGTCCGTGTCTTGTGCCCGACTAGACTGCTAAAGATGGGAGGAAACCTGGTTTTGAGCCCTGTCAGATGTATTGAGGCTGGGGGAACTACTAACTGACATTGAAAAGGGGTCTGCACGGAGGATTAAACCCCGGATCCCCTACCACTGTAGGTCCTCCATTTTCATCGCACATTCACCCGGACGGGTAGTAAGACGCTTTTCGGGGTTTCCCACCCTCCCTCCACGCAGCTGAAGGTACATCGTCATGGATAAATTATCAAAATTTATATGTTTTAAGCGATGTTCTACTTTTAGAATACTTCAGCTCTTTGTGTTTTGAGTACTATAAATTAGACTCTACATTTTTTTAAAGATGCCCAATGTTATATTGAAACTGGGTCGGCCATCCCGGATCCCCTAGCACCGAAGTCTGACACCCTAGACCATCAGATAACCAAACTGTCTAACGAGTTTTTTTCATCCACCGCGGGTTTTCCATCCCTCCCTCCGCGCAGCTGAAGGTACATTCAAGCGAGGAGGCCCTTGTCCTTTAACACCTAATATGATTTCGGCACTTATTTTTATGACAGGCATAGGTAATTACGGGAAGGTCGGGGTTTGATTCCGCGACAAGGGGCAACGCACAGGGTGTGTGTGTTATTTACAATTACACGTATACTTTATTATAACAGATCGGGTAGTATGACACGGTGCTAGACATGTTGAACATTGCATGTCTACGTCCATGAGTTGTGCACATTGAAATGATATTTAACTGTAATTTACAACCAGAGGCCCGGTGCGACTCTGTGTATGTGTGTGTGTGTGTGTGTCTTTTTCAAGACAGCTCATCGATGTGTAGAGGTTTATTACCCCCAGGAGGGACAAACCCTTGTGGACGGAAATGACCGGCTCTGGGGGGTGAGGGGAAATTCCAGTGCCTGTGAGGTAGTACCAGGGACCGCAACTGTATCACTGGCTATTCTTGGCTCATTAATGACCGGTAGGCGAATTTCAGCAGTCAATGAACGGCAGCCTACATGTTAATGACACTGTAAGGAGCACAGCTGTTTAAATTTAACGTCAGCTAATGACCTTCACGGTTCGGGGGGAATTACCTGGGCAGCTTGAAGAGAGAGGGGGGGAGGTTGTCTCCGGGGTGGGGGGGAGAGACTTCTGGCTTTCTTGAGAGGCAATCCGTGGAGAGAAGTGAAAGGGATAGCTCTGTCAAGCAATGACACAACACGTACCCCGCCTGTTGCCTGTCAATGCGCGAGGGTTCTAAAACCGCACCGCGCGTCCCCACTGATGCCCGTCAATACTCGTTATAGCCCTTAATGACACAACACATCCCCCGCCTGTTGCCTGTCAATGCGCGAGGGTTCTAAAACCGCACCGCGCGTCCCCACTGATGCCCGTCAAATCTCGTTATAGCCCTCGACCGTTATAGCGTCATAAGACAGCGCTAGCTAGAGGTTCTAAGCGATGAATAAAAACTCCAACACCTTTATCCTACCAATTAATTAATTAACAATAATTAATTAACAATCATCAATAATTAATCATCAAGAACCAACATGTCAGGGTTTTTGGGGCTGTAGTGCGAGGTCAGAAGGGGGGCAGGAGGAGGGGGGAAAGTAGGTCAGGTGTGGGGGAAAGGAGGCTATTTATAGCAGAGGAATAACGATACCTCAAAATGACCTGAAATTAAGTCAAAGGTCAAACTGGGCCAGTGCGACGCACTAGACTACACTTCTAATTAAGAATTAACTGTTAGATATTCCATGACAGTTTGTTACTTTTAAATCAGTGCTGGTACTGTGGATAAACAAATCAATCTGTGACATAAAATCTATAAACTTTTGTGTAGATGGCACGTTTTTAAATGTTTCTAAATATATTTGGATCTAAATTATCTTTTCTCCAAATGGAATGAAAAATAAAACTCATGGTATATTTTCCAAAATGTTTCTTCTCTTTCACTTAAGGTTGAATAATAGGGAACGCGAAAAAAAGCCAGTGTTTATTAAGTTTTTGTTATGGTAAATCCTGTTTTTTAGCTAAAATAAATAAAATATTGCTCAAGAACAAACATTGACAGCGCTAGCTAGAGGTTCTAAGCGATGAATAAAAACTCCAACACCTCTATCCTACCAATTAATTAATTAACAATAATTAATTACCAATCATTAATAATTAATCACCAAGAACCAACATGTCAGGGTTGGGGGCTGTAGTGGGGAGGTCAAGAGGGGGCAGGAGGAGGGTGGAAAGTAGGTCAGAGGGGAGGCTATTTATAGCAGAGGAATAACGGTACCTCAAAATTACCTGAAAGTAGGTCAAAGGTCAAGTTGATTCGATACAACGTACTAGACTACACTTCTAATTAAGAATTAACTGTTAGATATTCCATGACAGTTTATTACATTTAAATCAGTGCTGGTACTGTGGATCAACAAATCAATCTGTGACATAAAATCTACAAACTTTTGTGTAGATGATACGTTTTTAAATGTTTCTAAATATATTTGGATCTAAATTATCTTTTCTCCAAATGGAATGAAAAAAATACTCATGGTAGATTTTCCAAAATGTTTCTTCTCTTTCACTTAAGGTTAGATAATAGGAGACGCGAAAAATGCCAGTGTTTATTAAGTTGTTTTTTTAAATGGTAAATCCTGTTTTTAGCTAAAATAAATAAAATATTGCTCAAAAACAAACATAAGGTTTAGTTTTCTTCACATGTTAATATCAACAGTTGTTGAATATCTTTCATGAGCAAGCCACTACTACTCTCCCTCACCACCAATGAGACACTAGCATCGGGCATCCAGGAGAAAGTGATCTTCCTTACACGGGGTGCGGTGAGGATCACTTCAAGAGGTGCGGTGAGGATCAATGTTAAACCTTATGGGAGAAAGTGTGCTGGAACTCTCAATTCATCCACTACTAACGTATCCTCAAATGTAATAGGTGTTTTAGGTTAAAACGTGAGTATTATCATTTTAGTGCAAATAAGTGACGTAGGCAATAAGTGACGTAGGCAATAAGTGACGTAGGCAATAAGTGACGTATTTTCAATTGTATCGAAGACCAAGGCTGCCTGAAAATCTCACGCTATTAGAAGTTCGCAGCTGCGCAAGATTGTATATGATTTTTAACCTTATTTCCGAATTGTTCCACGCCCCCCTGTGTACTGTTAATTATGAACGGACCTAAGTTCTATCGACCTTGACGTTCCTGGTAGTGGTGAGTGGCGAAGCCTAGTGGACAAACTTTAAATTAGGAGTAGTTCCGAAATATGAGATCTAAGTGGGATTTAGTGGAAACGGAAGTTTTAATAATCTTTTATAAACTATCATTTCAATATGTAATTAAATCTATTTGTACCTTTTTTAGATATGTAATTTTACCTTAATGTTTTTTTATATCTTTTATTTTAAAAATGTTAAGTCTTAAAATATTATATTATTGGTCCTTTTTAATCTTGAAAGTCTCTGATTGGACTATCCGTTATTCACTATTTCCTAGTCAGGGAAATAACGCTTTTCCCTCGGCCATTCTCTATTTGGATCCGATCAACGTGAGACATAATTTTTTATTTCTCTTACCTTTTTTAATTTTTTTCAAGAATCTTTTTTAAATTAACATGTAGTCTTTTTCCTTTTTATTTCTTTCTTATTTTTGGGGTTATAGGTTAAAGTTTCCGTGTAGTTATTTTGTCTAATTAATTACCTTTTAGGTTTCGTATTATTATGCATTTTTGTGGTATTCTAATGTAACTTAGAAATTGTCAACCATGTGGCCGGGTTTTTTTTATATCATGGTTTTGTATCAATCAGCATCCTATAAACCACGCTGTTTGAAATGTAATAGAACAGGGGATTAAGTATAATGGTTGAAGACTATTTTCTTTGTATTAATTAGATAATTTGATTTTTGGTTTTCTCTGTTCTACAGGAGATATCGTTTATTAATACCTTAAACAAATCGGTAATGTAGTAAATGTAAAAGTTTCTCTTTTATTTTGAATTAATCTTTTATTATGTTTTATTACCTTTTTTATTCGCTTAATCTTTTATTATGTTTTATTATCTTTTATTCGCTTAATAAATAATACAGTCCTTTTGTAACTGGGTTATGATTTAAAAATAATCACGTGGGAAACCACGTGTTTTGAATAACTATCTTAACCTCCTTTTGTATTGATTAATTATCTATTTATGCTCTCTTTCAGTCTTAGCTAGATATATAAACTTTTACAAAACTTAATGTGTTACTGGTTACCTTTCAATGAGGCGATCAGTACACCTGGAAGTGCTTCCAGTGGTGAAGCGTGATGATAATTTTTGGGTAAGATTAGTCATTAGCACTTCTATAGGAACACACTTAAAAGGCCCTGGGCCCTGTCGAGGGCAAGTCTAAAACCTATTTTGTGGAATGGTTGGCGGGAGGGTGAAAGGCGTGACGTGGGTTCACAACCGACCAAAGTATATTTCCACACCAACAAGAACAAATGGATCATGGAAACCGTAGATGGTGCTAGCTACTGGACAGGTCTTGCGGGAAAATCTCACGTTTGGAAATATTAGTTTTCTCGAGAACGAGTAAAATTTGTATAGTAATATTTTGAACACGCTTCTATTCCTAAACGAGCCGTTTCCGAAAATAAAATGGCAAAACAATAAAAATTCTTGAAGATAGCCGTTTGTTTATATATATATATATATATATATATATATATACATATATATATACATATATATGTATAATACAGTACTACTACTACTACTACTACTACTACTAATAATAATAATAGTAATAATAATAACGATAGTAATAAAATAGTTTTTAAATTATTTATTTTTTATTATACCTTCTGTGAAATATTTAATTTTGGTCTTTCCCCCCTCCCCCTTTTAAAAGCACTTTTCGTTCAAAAGACAAAACCTCAGTAGGATAATAATTTAACAAAATGTCAACAGAACTGAACAGACTGTCTACAGTGTCTCCCATTTTTTCTATAATACATACACTAAATTCTAAAACATTACTCATATATATTATAATACGAAATTTTACACTGAACTAAACCTGTGAAACACACTCTG
The DNA here is from genome assembly GCA_901482245.1 of Timema douglasi. Classification (NCBI taxonomy): domain Eukaryota; kingdom Metazoa; phylum Arthropoda; class Insecta; order Phasmatodea; family Timematidae; genus Timema; species Timema douglasi. Next base: position 36,205 of record CABEEJ010005665.1, on the reverse strand, counting down.
TATAGTCAGAATGTAAAACTCACAATTCGGGGATAGCTGGCTTACTGGTGGCTGTGATGAATAGTTGAGCGCGCGTCACCCATATAGCTCCCCGCCGGCCTTATTCTTCTAATGTATTAGGCTGTAAGGTATCAGGCTACCAGTTTATCTTTCCAAAAGTAACTAACACATTCGCTTCGCACGCTTGCTAAAATGTCATTAGGCTTTAAAAAATCACAATAAAAATGTCAGTTTTACATTTGGTTTTATGTAAAGGGATGTTTTCTCGCTCTTTTCAAAATCTTTTGGGATAGCTGAGCTTATCTTGCTTACCCTGAGAGTGTTTCACGCTCCTGCTCCCTCTCCAGGTTGGGAAGCACTGGTTTATTTCCAATAATAAGCTATTATCTATTGTATAATATACACTATAATTATAATCTATATAATATAGCGACACAAAGTACAAACAAAGTATCTTTATTATAATTTGTAAAGTCTCACTTTAGAATTACCAGCGGTGGCTCGTAGCTAAAGTTAGTAGGGGTGTTGTTCCAGAAAATTTCTAGCCTTTGTTTAAAATTGTGTAAAAGGAAAAAAACATGTATAAAAAAAATATTCAGGAACATGATAAAATCTTTAAAAAAACAACAGTTTTTACTTACTTTAACTTAAATTGTTACAGTTAAAAGCTTGATCTATTCATTTAAGAATGAAATCCATTGTTCTTGTTTTAATTTGCGCAAAAAGTTAAATAATTTTCTCCTTGATCTCTGGATGACAACTGAGGAAATTTTTCTCCATTGAAAGTACTGCAAGCGCATTTAGTCTTTCTGTTAAATAAAAGAACCGGGAAGAAAAATGAATCAAGTAGAATAACTGGAAGCAGAATAATAATCTAATTCTACACTCTTCTACACTTTATCACATTCAAGAATATGGTACACAGTTTTTAAGCATAACACACACGCTGATTAAAAAAAAATCATTCCACTATCACGCCAAAGCCGGCACTGTGAGAGCAACAGTGCTCTTTCTACCTGGCAGTACCACCTTCCGCCGCAACTCCCTCCTATGTGTGCATGCGCACAACAGTCAAACACCGTGTAGCTGGCATTGTGAAGCGCACAGTTCCATACAAAGATTTTTGTATATTTTTCATAAACGGGGGGATGGTTACTTAAGTACTGACATTAAGCTTAAGGAATGTATATTGTACTACAAAAATAAAAAAAGAATTAAAGAAAAAAGGACTCATTATTAACTGTTATCGATAATATCAAGTGGAAATAAGGGGTGCTGCAGTTCCGCAGTGCCTATACACAAGCCGCCACTGCGAATTACTAATCAAAAGAAAGACAGTTACTTAAGCTGCTTGCTATGCTCGATTGAATAGTGAATGGACCCACGAGGGTCACAAACCTCTCAGTTGGATTCGACCAGCTCGAATGTCTCGATTCTCACGGGTTGTGGAAAGGGGGAGATATTCAAAACTATAAATGATCTCGGCAACGGATGTGCATATCATAAGAGCTACGCAGTTCTGTCGTGTGCATGCGCATTAGCGAATATTTCTAGCTCTCACGCCATGCTCTCAAACTGCAGCTTACCTTATCAAACCTTATCTCCTGCATCTTACCATCAAACCCTATCTCACGCGTTCCCACACGACACAACTGTCATCATGACACCAGTAAAGTGCTAGTCACAATAAAATAACGGAATTATTTGGTGTAATAAATTATTATATTTATTTAGATAGCCTAATTAATTACTTAAAACTAAAATAATACATATTTAAAATCAAAATACTTTGTGTCCACGTACCTATACACGAACTGCCACTAACTCTATATTTAGCACCACGTCTTACTACCCGTTCGGGTTATACGCTTAAGTGCCATTTACGCTAATGGATTAGGAATTGGAAAGGTTGAATCGAGAGGAAGTGAACCTATTAAACGATTTAAGAAAAACATCCCCAATTCACCCGAGCGAGATTCGAACCTCAATCTCCCCGTCATCGGCAGTCAAGCTCAACACGAAACTAGCGCGTTAGCTGACAACGCCACCGGAGCGGGTAACTTCCCCTAATTGTAACAACACTGATTATAGTACCCGCTTTGGTGGCCACATGGTCTAATGTGCTAATCTTGAAATATAATAGACTGCTTAGTATGGGGAGATCGTGGTTTGAACCAGGTTTGCTGTTCTGAGGATGGTTTTCCAATCTCCCTCAATTAAATTGCGGGTGCACTTGCTCTAAATAGGCTTTCCTAATTCCTAACCCATAGGCCTAGGGCTAAAAAACATAATGCAGTACGGTTTAAGTTCAATAAAGAATTGTACATACCCCTGGGGCTTACTATATCATAGTTATTTTAATTAATGTATAGGTGACCTGGCGGTATAGGGGTAAGGTGTCAAACTTCTATGCTGGCGGCCGGGGTTCAATCCTCGGTCCCGGCAAAGATTTATCTGATTACCAAACCCTTCCTTCACCTCTGACAAGACATCTTGTCAATGTGAGGAATGCCAGGTCTCCACCGTGGTTTGGATTCCTCGTTAAACTGTAGGTCCTCCATTTCATCTCCCAATCACCCTACCATTGCACATTAGCGTAAGTGCGTATAACCCGAACGGGTAGTAAACGTGGTGCTAATAATAATAATAATAATAATAATTAATGTATTCTAAAGGAGTGTTTTTAATAATAAATAAATTATTTGTCCTGTAAAAAGTTGTTACGAAAATTAATTAATGCAAAATTTCAAACTGAATGTACCAAAAATCCGGATTAATGAAGGCCGTATAAACGGGATTTACCTGTAGTTCCAAAGGGCTTCCTCCAAAAAAAGGCCTTACCAAAGCTTTTTTAATTTCTTAACTATTCAAATACTAATGTATATAATCCAACTCAAATACATGTAAAAATATCAGATTTTTATCTAAGAATATGCATAATAAATTATGTAATTATGTATTGCCTCAATATAAGGTAAATAAATAATTTTCGTTAACTTCAGTTTTCACAAAATCATGATTTGGCACTAAGACCCTTTTTGTAGCAAGCTTATCTGTAGACACAAACCAAAACTCACTTGAACAAACTTAATAAAGAAGCGTCAAATTTCGCTTCAAAAGAGCCATTTGTTTTATTTTTATTACGTATACGCCACTGACTATTATAATAATCCATAATATTTATTATAAATAGTTATACCTACTAAGAATCATCCGAGTTAAACTTTCTGTCTAAATCTCAGGGCTTATAATAAATCCTAGCGAAATTTCAGACATTATGTGATTTTTGTGAAATATAGCAAGACAATTTTCGTGTGACCTCAATACCTTATTTATTACATCGGAAACCCTGTTATGAAAAAATTCATTCAGTGATTACTGATTACGAGTTAAATTTCGATTTATAATATGAACAATGGAAATGGATTAAAACCTATCCTCAGTATGGACATAAAATCATACGACCTACAATGATTTATTGATTTGAAAAAATAGTAAACCTAGTTTTTAATTTATCATAATATGTGGGAAGAGACGAGGATATGTATGCATGTGTGTATGCTTTAGTAGGGTTGTAGTTTAATGGGTTACATACAATTGTGTAAGGTACCATATTAAACGAGAAGATTGAATCTAAAAAATAATATGTTATAGAGTTGGACATCTTTGAGCTTACAATTAAAGTTCTGTGTGTTTGAATGTTGAATGGTATACTAAACGCCTAAGTTACATATTTATACTTATATTTAAAAACTCATTCCTTGAGGAGTTTATTAATTACGAGGCTGGTCCAACAATTTCAAGGGCGAGTACAGTCCCCTCCCACTCATCCAATCCAATGCAATCACTACTTTGAGTGGGAGGTAATTCTAGGAGATAGTGATAGCTCTATTTTCTGCCTCATTGATCCTCTAAGTGGCTGTTCAAACCTATAGAAAAAATCAAAGTATTAATTCAAAAGTATATCGAAAATATATTTTAATTCATGTTTTAGTGGCTACATAGCTAAATATAGAACATTTTAATCTAAAGTATGCCTTAAAGTCACGTGATATATTTTAAAAAATATTTCTAAGTTAAGGTTTTGTTTGAACAGGCATGCTTATCACCAGGGTCGGTAATATTTTGCAGCAGTCTTTCCCTCCGCAAATTTATTGGTGGAAAAGCTAAAGTTATATCTTTGTGGTTATCAGGACGTAGTAGGTGAAAGTTTCTTTGGAAAGACAATAAGTGCAACACTCAAACAAGACATCTTTGGCAAAGTGTCATCAATAATAACAGACTATTATGGACTTTGATGATTACGAAAAACTTCCTACGAGCAATGTTACTACCTACATGACGGCAGGCGCAGTTGCTGGCGTAATGGAGCATTGCGTAATGTACCCGCTTGATTCAGTTAAGGTATGACATGGTATTATTTATATTGAGAGCAAAATTATTTGTTATCAAAACATTATATTTATTCTAAACTTTTTAAACCGAATTCCAATTGTCCTATTTTAGTAGCCGCCATGATAATGGATAAGTACTACCACAACGGCGACATTAATACCCACTAAAATTAAGTTGGCTACTTGGTAACTCTCATTCATTAATACTTTGTAATGTACCTTGTTAATCACAATTTATGTAATTTTAAATATAACGTCCAAACGAGCTATGGCTAAAAATAGACCCTAATATTTGTGCCATTTTCAGCGAGTAGTTAATTTTTGTCAATATAGTCTCTCAAGAGTAAAATTCCATATGGCTGGCTAAGGTGTTTTTGCATCGATAAATATACCAAACGTCATTAATTCTCACAATCAACACATTTTTCTACATTACATCAAAATTATGGCAAAATAGTTTGTAGGTCTGTTACCTATAAAGAAGTCACTCATCTTACATACGTGCATTAAATTACCTTTAACATCTTATCGGTGTGCTGGTTCACACTATCTTGGATGTCATCTTTCATATCACAAAAATCAAAACTTAAGAATAGGTCAGCTGTAGGCACTTTTATCTTGGATTATTACTAGGCTAGGTATATTACCTATCCTAACCTAAACTTATAGTTTAGCCTTTGTATTTACAGATACAGTATGTTAAATTAGGATGTGTTTGCTTGTAATTTAATAAAGTAAAATATTGTTTACTTAGGGGCCATATATATTTTGACGGGATTCTTTTGGGAACGTCACATAGGCCTATCATACTTCTGTGAAAATAACATTTTTTTAATGTCTAATACATAGGCCTACTTAAAAAAGTTTTCTTATTTCTCTTTACACACACACCAAGAATTAAGTATAAATATTGTCTATATTTTATACAAATTTCACATTATGATACAAATATATTGTATTACCGGCACACATTAGGCAAGTATATTGTATTTATTATTATAAAATATCTCAAATAATCAAAAACTAGTCTTCCATGTAGTAATAAAAATATTTTTCTGAAATAGGCGATCCTATTCTTCACATACACACCTTTTGTATTCTCAAACACGCCATCCTATCCTATCCCATCCCATTTCTACTATATTTTTAAAATTATTCAATAGTCTAATTTATTTTAAAACAATTTAATAACCATTTATAACTTAGGCCTAGTATTTTTTTTAGCACCACATCATACTACTCATTTGAGCTACATACTTTTAGGCCTAGTGGACATTTTTATTTGGCATTGGATATAAGTTTAACTAGGTGTTGCCATGTTGTATATTCTTTAGAAAGAAATGGGTCCAGGCCAAGTAGCTTACATTAACAGCTACTTTTTGAAAAATTACACTTTTCAATAAGATCTGTGAGATAAGATAAGGAAGGACCTCTTTGAGTGGATGAATGGTTTAAGGCATCACTCTCATGATAGATTAGGTTGAACCCTATCGGGACTCAAATCCTGGCCAGGGGTATTGAAGGTGGCTTTTCCAAAATTGTTTTCCACTCCCCACACAAATACAGGTACACTTCCTCTAAATTAAACCTTCCTCATCCCTAACACATTAGCATAATTAGTACAGTACTGTACATATTCATACAACCTGAAAAAGTAGTAAGACATGATGCTAAAAAAAAAGGCAACATAACACACATCTCACCGAACTTAAGAAGACATTGAAAGCTTAATTGAGAAGATAACTATTACAAGATGATGTAGCTTGGCCACCTCATTAGCTTAACCTCACACGACTTGAAAAGAAAGGTGTTTTCAAACAAACCTAGCACTATTGATAACTTGATAAGTAATAAAACAAAGTGGTAGCAATTAATTCTCGGATGCTTAATGCATCATTTAGAGATATTGGGTATTGTGTTCACAAATGTCACCAGACAAAAGGGTACTAGGCCCACTTCCCAGCATTATTTGCAATCAATCTGTCCACTAAAAAACAAATTCACTACAATACATGACCAACCTAAACTCATATTTATACATTTGGATACAAATGAAGAAGATAGAATTTAAAAATAAAATATTCCCACATTTGCGCGAAGGAAGAGTGAAACTCCATTGAGGAAACAACTCTTTTTATACTCTGCCAGGATTAAAACTCTGACCTTCCCAACACTTGCTAACCATACCAAACAAAATTTAGGTAAAATATTATTTTTCTAGTTAGCCTTTTCATGATAGTGTCAAAGTGGTAGAGAAATACAATTTCTTTTCATTATCCTCGCTTGTTAACATTGGCCTAATTCTTGATAACTTGTGTACTGTGGCCAGAATATGTCCTGAGTTATGCGGCTGTAATGAAAAGTAAAGAAATTTATAGTTTTGAAAATTGAAGCTTAAGGGCGCATAGTGTGATAAGTGAGGCAATTTGTTTCATGGGAATGGAAATTGGGTTATCCTCATCCATTGGCAGGTCAGATAATCTTATGTAATAAAAAGCATACTTATCGGTAAGTTACTCTTGCAATAAGGAACTAAACTTTTCATGTTGATTTATTAATCCATAAAACATCTTAAACAATCAAATGGTCTAAGGCAAGGGTCTCAGACCTCAGAGTTCCCAAGGGCCACATTTATATCCATGTGTCTAATGCAGGTCCACATCATAGCCAGTTAAGGGGTGGAAAAAACAGAACTTGCGTCTACAGATAGGAACGTTATTATAAAAATATAATGCATTTAAGTTTATTACTGAACATCAGTTGTAGCTCTCTCTCATGGATCTTTCCCATGCAAATCAAAACTTAGGCCTAACATTTTTTGGTTGAAAAAGTAGTTTTTACTACAGTAGGTAGATTACTTTTCCAAGAAACCTCATAGGCTGCAAATAAAAAAGGGTATCATGGACCACTATTTGGAAACCCCTGGTTTAAGGTGTCACTTTCCCAATATTCTGGACTGCCAATAACCAGTAGATTAGGGGCTGAATAATCCTGGTCACTTGTACTGAGGATGGTTTAAAAAAAGTTTTCCACTCTCCCCAACACAAATATGGGTAAACTTCCTCTAAAACTCAACCTTGTTCACTCCTTGCACATTGGTGTTATTAATACAAAGGCACATTATAATGCAAACAGGTAGTGAGACTTGGCGGAAAAAAAGCATAAACACCTGACCAATATTGTAACCAGCTCAGGTTGACGAGGAGGACCATTAATATTTGTAAGGGGAGGGGGGTGGAACAAAGTCACTCGGGTTCCTTGCTCAACACCCACTTTGTGAAAGTCTAATAAATCAGACCCATTAACAAACCGAGGAGGGGGCTGTGGAAACCTGTATTTTAGTACCTACGTAGTGAAATACACCCACGCCTGTGGTCATGCGGCCCAACATGGAAAATTTACATTTCATGTGAAAGTTGTTAAAATATTGGCCAGGTGCAATATGGATGAATAGGCCTACATGTATTTTATCACTTTGGTGATAGTAAACTTATGCACTAACACTCACCAAGTCTGATATGGGCCTGACAGACCCGGATACAACCGATTGGCGGAATAAAGAGTGAGCGGGATCAGCTACTGGCCGATCAGTCTTGAGAAAGAACTGCTTGCACTAAGAAAGAAGAGCTGAAACCTCAACTCACTGGAGAGGATTCTAACTATAATAATTTGTTTTAACTATATTTTCTATATTCCCTTTTTGCATAAACACAACTGAACAAAGGTAATTAGGGATCAACATTTCTAATCACCTGATTTGAGCAGATAATCAAGTAAAACATACATAGCGACACTGTAGAAAGTACTGTTTTTGGACAATCTAACTGAGATTACCTTAATTCATACATATGTTTGTGCTATAAACAATGTATCTAGTAGCCTAGACTGCCTGGTGTTTATGTATTAATTTCAATAAATTGCAATTTTGGGCATGTTACAATAGAAAAATGTTTTAAACAATTATTGTGTATGATATTAATAAATATACACAATAAAATATAATTGGTTTAGACTTATGTCAAATGTTACTTTTCTATAATTAAAGAAAAGCTCATTTACTTCCTGTTGCTGCGTTTAATCGCAACCATTCTATATAAGTTCATTATATAGTTGAAAAATCACCTGAAAATGCCATATTTAGCATTACTATCTTTAAAAATGTCACACACAAAATAAATGTTCAAATGATACACTTTACTTTGAATTAGCAATTAAATAGGTATGCAAAAACTTGATCAAATATTAAAACTTAACCCATTCCCTCTCACATGTTTAGCACAGTTATCTACACAGACCCGGCAGTAATTTTTCTACTCGTATACTCTGATCTGACACATTTTTGGCCAACAAATTTATCAATGCCTAAATGTGGGATCTCCCTTTCACAGTGATGAATTAACTCCTGAGAGCTGGGTGTTGTGACACCTATAGATTTAAGTTAGTTTATAAGTTGTGTGCTGATATAATCAATAACTGATTCAGAAAGTGCACTCTAAATTCATCGAATAAAATGAAAAAAAAAGTTCATTACAAACTCTTAACAAAACACTGCTATCCTGGGACATGTATTAAGGCTGTGAAGGGCCAAGAAAGATATATTTTGGCACTCCAGTTCAAACAAAAGATCATGCTGAATAAATTCATTTGAATGTGAGTAGTAAAAATATATGTTTTTTAATGTCTATGGGCTTAAGAGTAGGCCTTATGGGAGTAACTCATTTTTGGCATAAATTATATTAATCTCTGTATATACATTGTAGAGTTAAACAACTTTCTGACTCTCAAAAATAAAATCATGCACCACAGTTTTCATGTCCAAAATTTTCACAACAATAATAGGCCTACACAACCATTTTAATATCCATGACTCTTCCTTAACTATGCAAAATTTATTCAATGGATTTTACTAAACCTGTAAATATTGAAGAATAATGTTCTAAATTTTTGTTTCCATTTTATAATATTTCTTGTGTTGTGTTTCAGACCCAGATGCAGAACCTGTCCCCGTCATCTAATGCAGCATACCGGGGTATTGGAGAAACCTTGGTGCGAATGGTGAGGCAAGAAGGGGTCTTCCGGCCAGTGCGGGGAATGAGTGCTGTGGTTGTAGGAGCTGCGCCAGCACATGCCCTCTATTTTGCCTGCTATGAACAAATTAAAGACTTTATTACTCAAACAACGAAATTTACTAATGTTGCATATGGTAAGTTTTCATTAAATTGCAAATATTACTGTTAATTCGATAAATCAGGTTAATATACAAAATCGCCAGATTTTATGTATAGTAACCAACAGTTCTGGTGAATGTGATAAAATTATCATGTTGTAGTCAAATTATTCACGTTAACATGTTATTTATTATGTATAATAACCAGCACACTGGCTAAAGAGATAAATCACACGTTTCTGCAAGTTTGAACCTATCTTGAGTTCCTGTCTGAGTCATATGTGGCATGCATATAAATTTAGGTCCATCTTTTATTGAGTGCGGATGTGAGGTGTTATCTTGATATGTAATTTGTTTGTCTAGCCTAACCTAACCTACATAATAATATAATTGATCGCTTCAGCCTAACAAGTTTTGTTATTATGTAAAGTAACCAATTAAAATAATAAATTGTATCATGTATTTAATCACATTAACTGCTAATATTGGTTAGTTTGGAAAATAACCGGTCATTATGCATAGTAACTAATTTATTACTTTAACTCTAACATAAACATGTTTCAAAAGATTTTATCTATGTTTGTTTGTGTTGTGTGTAATAAATAAACATTCTCTTAACTAGGCCTATAACAACAAACACGAGTTTAGTAACTATTCCACTTTTAGATTTGTGAAGCCACTTCTGTGATGACGTCACCAAAGCTTCTCACGCAACGTTTTTTGTTAGTTCCGGTGTATATCTCTAGTGGCGAGCATGTGCTCTTTGTTCTTTAATTGTTTATTGTTCTTTAATAAATAAAACTAACAGGTTATGGGCCCAGGATGCTGTATTAACGTTTTGGAAGAAGATAAACATTAACTATTTGTTTTGTTAACGTGATAGGGCAGTGGAAATGCGGTAACATAAATATAAGTATCGTTAGTGACGCCTGAAATCACATCCATTCATTCAAGATGTCCGGATTCTCGACGCATATAGAAAAGCTGGGAAAGGAAAACTATGATACATGGAGACAACAAATGGAAGCAATTTTAATTAAGAACGACCACTGGGAATACGTTGATGGAACCAATCCTAGGCCTAAAGCGGCTGTAGGTACTGACGTGGAAGCAATTGCTGATACCGCTAGACACGCGGCCACGTGGGACAAAGCTGACCGTAAAGCTAAAGCTGATATTATTTTAGCTGTGAGTCCTACAGAACTTTGTCACATAAGACATTGTGAAACATCGCAAGACGTTTGGCAAAAACTAGAACTAGTTTACCAGTCTAGAGGGCCTGCAAGAAAAGCTACCCTTTTGAAAAAACTCTTGTTCACAAAAATGCAAGAGGGAGAAAACATGGCGGATCATCTCACGAATTTTCTCAACACAGTTGACAAACTCAATGAAATGGATATTCGCATTTCTGAAGAATTATTAACCATCGTGTTATTATACAGTGTGCCAGATAGCTACGATAATTTTCGTTGTGCAATCGAAGCTAGAGATGAACTACCGGACACAGAGTCTTTGAAAGTAAAACTTCTAGAAGAATTCAGTGCAAGACAGGACAAGAAAGCAGACTTAAATGGTGCGGGCGCTTTCTATGTAAAATCTTCCATAGGGCGAAGTCTAAATAAAAACAAACCTCCGGATAAAAACTGTGTAGGCCTACCTACAAATCAAAATAATAAAGTTTTTCAGATCCAAGGTCAAAGTGGTGTGCAAAATCAAAATAGGAATTTTAAAGCATCAAAACGGTTATATAAGTGTAACTATTGTAAAAAATCGGGACACAAGGCAGCCGATTGCTGGACAAAAATGGCGAATGAAAAGCAAGTTTCGATGGCATCAGAGCAAACCCATGCAGTAGCAGAAGAGATCGTGACATTGACATCATCTTCAGTGAGCGCTCTCTGTGCGAAGTTAACGAGAAGAGATGACGTGTGGTGTGTTGACAGTGGAGCAACAACACACATGTGCCGCGACAAGAATAGTTTTTTGGAACTCACGCCAACCATAAGTCAGAAGGTTAGGTTAGCGGATGACAGAACAACTGACATTGAAGGCATTGGAACTGCAGTAATGAATGTTTCAAATAAAAAGGGCCAATTTGTAAAAGTGAGGTTAGAAAACACTCTTTTTGTACCCACACTTAAGACAAATTTATTTTCAATTTCAAAAACTGTTGAAAAAGGGCGAAGCGTGTGTTTTAATGCAAATGATGCTGAAATTGTCGAAAATGGTGAAGTGTTGTTAACTGCTCGTAAACGTGGAAATTTGTATTTTATCGAACCTTACATGCAAAGTGAGAGTTCGACACATGTAGCTAACGTGAGTAAGGCAGGCAATCTTAGTGAACTTGAAAAGTGGCACAGAAGATATGGACATTTAAATGCGTATGACTTGCAGAAACTCGTTCAGAAAGACATGGTTAGCGGTATGAATTTTAAGAAATCAGAAACATTTTCAACATGTGAAACCTGTATCTTAGGAAAGCAAGTTGCTACGCCTTTTCCAAAAAGGTCTGAGTCGAAGAGTGAAAAATTACTTGAATTAGTGCACTCAGATGTTTGTGGCCCAATGAGAGTGAAATCTCATGGTGATGCTTCTTATTTTGCAACGTTTATCGATGATAAATCTAACTGGGTAGAAGTTCATTTTCTAAAACATAAAAGTGACGTGAAAAAGGCTTTTGAAACATTCAAAGCATTAGCGGAAAACCGTCACGAAAGGAAAATCAAAACTTTGCGGACAGACAATGGCCTGGAGTACTGCGGAAAAGAGTTCACAGAAGAAATGCGCATCGCAGGGATAAGAAGAGAACATACCGTAGCAGAAACTCCAGAACAGAACGGCAAAGCTGAACGCATGAATCTCACGCTGGTGGGGATGGCAAGATGTATGCTGTTGGAGTCTGGCTTACCAACAAGTTTTTGGGCCGAAGCGATTGCCACAGCTGCTTACATCAGAAACAGATGTCCATCAAAACAGCTGGAAGAACAAACCCCTTATGAAATTTGGTTCGGGCTAAAACCAAAAATAGGACATTTCAAGACGTTTGGTTGCAAGGCATATATGCTGAATAAGGCCCCAAATAAAGGAAAGTTTGACCCAAGATCCAAGGCAGGTATTTTTGTGGGTTACTCTACTGAATCGAAAGCGTATCGAATTTGGGACCCAGAAAAACAAAAAATATTGAGAAGCCGAGATGTAAAATTTTTGGAAAATTTTGAAACTGTCAAAGTTTCGGATGAACAAAAGGAGTGTGCGAACTTTGAACCTTCTTACTTATATGTTGATAACAGTGTGAAAGACCCTATTTCTAATGCTGATGGACATGTAGATAAAGTTCAAGAAAGTGATCCCATTGATCCTGATAGGCCTATTGAAGTCAATGAGAATGACCTCAAATCAGAAAATTTAAGCAAAGACTGCACAGTGATTGAGAATAAGAGGGGGCCTGGTCGACCTAAATTGATTAAAACAGGAAAGCCGGGACGACCAGCAAAACATTTTAATCTGGTTACGCCAAAACCTGAAAGTGCGAGCTTGATGTATGAAGAGGCAGTAAATCCATCTGTACAAGAAGCCTTAGAAGGACCTTATGCAGCTGAGTGGCAGAAATCGATGGAAGCTGAGTTCAACGCTCTGACACACAGCAAGGCCTGGACATTGAAACCACGCCCAAAAGATAAAGCTGTCATTGGTTGTCGGTGGGTACTCAGAACAAAGTATGGGCCAGACGGTAATGTCGAACGCCGGAAAGCTCGGTTGGTAGCGAAGGGCTATAACCAACGCCCAGGGATTGATTTCCATGAAACATTTTCACCTGTTGCGAGACTTAGCTCAATAAGACTAGTTGCTGCCCTAGCAGCTGAGTTAGGCCTTACTTTGTATCAGCTTGATGTTGTAATGGCCTACATAAATGGAGATCTTGACGAACAGATCTATATGGAACAGGCGGACGGTTTCATTACCCCTGGAATGGAGCGTCTAGTTTGTTCACTCGAAAAGTCCATATATGGCCTAAAGCAGTCGGGCCGACAGTGGTTCAAAAAGTTGCACGAGAGACTAGAAATTTTTGGACTCAAACAATTAGATTGTGACAAGTGTGTGTACTACATGAATGATGGTTGTGTGACTCTTATCGTGGTTGTTTATGTAGATGATTTGATCATAGCTACAAACAGTAAAGAAGCCTACACAAGATTGAGAGACGATTTGTCTCAAAACTTCCAAATGAAAGACTTAGGAAAGCTGCACTACTGTCTTGGAATTGAATTCAAACAAGATGAAAATTCAAAGTTGGTCACTATGTCACAGAAATCGTACATAGAAGATGTTCTCAAAAAATTCGGAATGCAAGACTGCAAACCGGTAAATACCCCATTAGATGGAAACAGCAAATTATCCAAAGCCATGGAGCCATCTACGGAGGAGGAGGCAGAGGAAATGAGCGAAGTTCCGTACCAGCAACTCATCGGTTCTCTGATGTACCTCGCAGTATCTACACGACCAGACATTGCGTATGCGGTGAGCTCTTTGAGCCAGTACAACCTAAACCCCGGAAAAGGACACTGGGTTGCAGCGAAGCGCGTCTTGCGATACTTGAAAGGTACGAGCAACCATGGACTAGTCTACAAGAGATCTGGTGCTGAACTGATTGGATACGTGGATGCAGATTGGGGAGGAGCCCTTGATGACAGAAGATCATACACAGGCTACGCCTTTCAAGTGGCAGGCTCTGCCGTGACATGGGAGGCGAGAAAACAATCCACCGTGGCTCTTTCAAGCACTGAAGCAGAGTACATGGCTCTTACGGATGCAGCAAAAGAGACAGTTTACTTACGAAACCTGTTAAAAGAAATCGGGTTCTTGAGTGTTAATGCAATGCCAACTCTTGTTTATTGTGACAATCAAGGAGCAGAAAAGCTCATGCATAATCCTGTGTACCATTCTCGTACCAAACACATTGACATTCGGCATCACTATGTGCGTGAAGTTTTTGAACGAGGCGAAATCAATGTGAAATACATTCCAACAAACAAGATGGTAGCTGATGTGCTCACGAAAGGACTGTTCGGACCAAGCCATCATCAGTGCATACAAGGACTTGGCGTGATAGACATTAATAAAGTTATCGCGTGTTTGAGAGGGGGTGTTGTGTGTAATAAATAAACATTCTCTTAACTAGGCCTATAACAACAAACACGAGTAGTAACTATTCCACTTTTAGATTTGTGAAGCCACTTCTGTGATGACGTCACCAAAGCGTCTCACACAACGTTTTTTTGTTAGTTCCGGTGTATATCTCGAGTGGCGCGCATGTGCTCTTTATTCTTTAATTGTTTATTGTTCTTTAATAAATAAAACTAACAGTTTGTGGGAAATAGTCAATATCAGGGTTCATATGGTCCATAAAAGGAACTGGAATTTAATGTGTGTCTGTTCAACGCCTGGAAAAGTCCTGGAATTTCCAGATTTAGTATTTATTTTTGAAATGGCTGTGAAGAATGGCTGTAAAGACCAAGATTTAAGATGCACTGGGGCATGAAATATCTAATGCATACTCTTTGATCAAGCATTAGCTGTTGTCTGCTGTTTACTTTACTCTCCACTTCTTTTCCCGCTTCTTTTGTTTTATTTGTTATCGTGGGGCA
This sequence comes from Timema douglasi, assembly GCA_901482245.1. NCBI lineage: Eukaryota > Metazoa > Arthropoda > Insecta > Phasmatodea > Timematidae > Timema > Timema douglasi. The sequence goes on along the minus strand of CABEEJ010005665.1, from coordinate 20,999 downwards.
AGGGGAAACAGTGTTAACTTCTCTACTGTTGATGAAATAAGGTGTTTTCTTTAATTTCATATATTTAAAAATCTCAATTCCTGTGCATTCACAATTTTTTACATTGCTTTAAAACCATTATTTATAATAATTATTTGAAAATTTTCGACTACCTATTAACACTTTTAAGTACTTATAATTACAGTTTTGCACTGAAATGCCCGGCGATAGCTATTAGTTAATCTTTCATCCACCTTAGCGCTCAAATTTGGGTTTAGATGGTAGTTGTGTGATTTGTTTTATCTTAATGCATTTTATTTCAATGGAAATCTCTTAAGTTCAATTTGCTTCGTTACCACTGTGTTTATTTCCACATGAAAGTCTTATTCTCTAAACACTAATGAGGGTTCTGTCTATTCTCTTAACAGGGCCGAGATACCGTATTTTCTGCCTTTTGTTGGAAAATGTGATAGCAAGTAATCTGCCATGGATAAATAAACTGTTGTTGCATTATTCTTTAGTAATTGATTTTTTTCAACTTTTAATACCATGTGTTACACAAAGGCAGGACATCACCTTTTCTTAAGTGTTTATTTACTTGCCAATATGCCAGGGAATTGTACTTTCAATGATTTGTGGTTACATAACCCCAAATTTAATAAATGGCCTTTAAAAGTGCTAGACAGGAACAAGGCCTGATGTAGCATTTGCTGTTCAGTATTTGACATTGCCAAAATGTGGGTGTCTGTCTGCTTTAACAAGTCACATGAATAGAAAAAAAAAACAATTTTGTTTGGAAACTAAGAAGGCAGGTGAAGCAAATGGGCTATTAGAAGGTCTTATTATATCTTTATTGAGAAGTTCCTGTATGTGATTGCGTAGCATTTTTAATTTGGGAGGGGCAAAATAATATGGGCGTGATCTGACAGGGTTTTTGTCCAACATGACAATTTCATACGTCATCAAATTAGTTTTGCCAATTTTATCCGTGATGACGTCACCGAACTCACTTAATAGGTCTTTTAACAACTCGTGACTCTCGGTATCCTTGTTGATCACGTTGATGGATTTTAGTTTAGACAATTCCTTTAGTTCTACCTTAACAATTCCTTTTTTGTTATGAGGGAACATAATCTGTTTGTTATTTATGTTTATTATCATCTTGGAATTTTCGATAAATTCTTTACCCAAAATTAAGTTTATCGTTAGTCTAGGCGCTACGAGAAACCATATTGGCCAAGATAGGCCGCTAATCTTAATAAAAACTTTGATTTTTTTCTTAACTTCAAAAATATTATGGTCTGCCGTGATACATTCTATATTACAATCTTGTTCCTTTTTTATGCATTTACTATTGCGTAACTGTTCGTACAACTGTGTAGAACATACGTTATGAATGGCTCCCGTGTCTACTAATGGGTATACCCTGTATCTTCCTATATAAGCTTCTAAACATAACAATGATAGAGAGGTATGATTCTGGAGTGATAAGTATTTTTGAGAACTTATTTTGTTGTTTTGCGCGGACCTAGATGTTCTTCCACGCACCGCTAGTTTTTTTTGTTATGTATGGCACCTTTATTTCTAATAGGGCAGGTAGATACTAAATGTTCAGGGGAATTACACCAATAACACCTTTTAGTTTTCGACCTCTGCGGTCCAATATCCTTGCTGTTGCTAGGTTTTACAGTATTGTTAGGAACGTACTGTCTAGTACTGTACTTTCGGTAATTTTCCCTGTAGTATCGTGGGGGTATATAATTTTGATTGGAGTAGGCTCCTACCGATTGTTGTATAGGAACAACACTGCTGGGAATGGAATTTAATTTTTCATATGATTCTATCTCACTGATGGCATTTTCGAAGTGAGAAGCTAACCTTTGTAGCTCCCACAAACAATTAATCTTATTAAGAGATATTTGTATTTTTATACTGGGTTTAAGGTTAGCATAAATCTTCTGTAGCTGCTCTTTCTCAGAATATCCTCCGTGTCTTCTAAATAATGTTTGGATCCTAATAAAGTAATTCGTCACAGACTCTGTGGGGGTTTGTTTTGACATTCTAATTTCATTTTCTAGGCTTTCAACATAATCTACACAAAAGAAGGTTTTTTTAAAGCAATCTAAAAAGGTATCCCAGGAATTCCAAAGATTAGAGTTGTTTCTAATCCATTGTCTTTTATTGTCTTCAAAAAGTTCAGGAAGGGCTCTTAAAAGTTCTAGATCCTCTAATCTGTACAGTTCCTTTAATTCTATTAATTGTTCCAGAAATATTACAGGATCCGAACTGTTTCCTAATTTCAAGTTCCATTTCTGGACTATTTTGAGAATAGTAACGTCTCTCTCCCTGGAATCTAGTATATTTATTTTGGGTGGGGGTTCTATTTGATTTTCAGAAGTTATGCATAAATCTTTGAGCGATTTAACGGTTTGTTCCTCGTTAGCTGTTAGGGGTTTATCTTTTTGTTTTCTAGTGTGGTCGTGTATTAAATTATTTATTTCAAGAGAAAGAGATTTTAACTGTTCTATTTTGAGTTTAACGTGCTCACTGTCACAACTCAAACGTAGTATCCTATCTTCAATATGTTTACTTTTAGTAATAAATTTCTTTGATTGAGAATAACTGGGGGATTTAGTTTCCTTAACATGGGCAAGCAAACTATTTAATTTCTGTTCTATAATGGGGATTTCTATAGAATCTGTAGGTATTAATTCGACGACTACCCGTGACTTTCCTTCGTCCTGTTCCTGATCTATTATTTCTCTAAATTGTGACCGCATTTTGTCTGTGGTCGGCCCTGGGTTAACACCTCTAATACGTAATTCGTATTGGAGTTCGTCTGATTCAAGTCTGTAAACATCCATTTTTATTTTAGAATTGTGTGGTGAACACACTATAGCAATTAAATAATGTTTGATTTGTTGTTTTGCGTTTGTATACCCTGCCCTATTCAACATGTACTCCTGTATATGGTTTGGTAATATCACTTCAACATTTGTAAGAAAATAAACACATAAATGGGTTGTACTATTAACCCTCTAAACATTGTTTAGTACATCACTTTAAAATGCCATAGCATACTAAAAATAGTCAACTTTACAACTTAGCTGTAGAACTGTAGTGGTGACATCTTAAAGAACTGTGGTGACTGTCTCTGTAGAACTGTAGTGGTGACATCTTAAAGAATTGTGGTGACTGTCCCTGTAGAATTGTAGTGGTGACATCTTGAAGAGCTGTGGTGACTGTCTCTGTAGAATTGTAGTGGTGACATCTTGAAGAGTTGTGGTGACTGTCTCTGTAGAGCTGTAGTGGTGGCTTCTAATTGATGCGTGTATGATGGTCTTTATGAAGATGTTGGAGAGGAATCCCCACGTAGGGTGAAAAGTTGTGGACATGAAACTTCTTTTAGTAGACATGGACTGTTGGTTCGATTCTTCCTTCTTTGTGGCGTTGTATATCCCAATTTGTTTGTTCAGGATGTTACCCCAGTTGACGAAGGCGTGTAATTAGGTCTGTTGCCATTGGAGTCTTTGTTGCTCTGCTACCGTGAAACCTCTTTTTAAAACCTCTTTTAGTTTAATTCGCGGAACTTCAACAAAACCAGTATTTGTTTGTTTCATTATTTTTATTTCACCGTTAACATTCTGAACAGTTCAACAACACCTGAAGTGCGAGTTACATTACATTGAAATGTAGGTACAATGCAATCTTGAGCAGCACTGTCTCCCTTGAGAGAACTGAGGCAACTGTTCTGACAGTCATTTTTTTAAAAGCAATCAGGGGCAGGGTTGAACTCCCGTCCCGCCCCCGTGGACGCTAGAGGAAACACAGTAACTGACCTGCCCTCTATCGTCAACACGGCGTGTTGGCAGTTTAACCACGTGGGTAATACGTAGAGTGTGACGTCACACTCTACAATTTCAGTCTTGCATGTGAAAAAACCCTTTTGGAATTTGCTATTTTCTCAGTGCTACACAACTAGAGTAATCTTGGAGTTCTGCTACCCCTGATTCAGAACCAGTAGCACAAGTACAGCAGATAGTAAGCTCCTTCTTAACTGGACAGGAAATTTGAAAGGCCTGAAATTATTTGGGCCTTGAAAGTATGCAGCATTCATATAAATCATGCGATTCACTCTGCACTCATGGAGAAGCTTAAGAAACAAAATTCATATGTTTTTTTATTCGATGAAAACCTCAACAGCGACGTACCCGGGCCAGCATAAATTATAGGCCACCCAAGCAAGGTACCTGGTAATTCTCAATGTATCTTTGTCCCCTGCCGTTTGTAGGTGGTTGATTAGGTTTATGGCCTTGTCCTGGGTCTCCTCTGTTATCTTGACTTCCATATCTTCTGTATCTATATAAAGTCCAAGGTAGATGATTCTTCTTCTGGGTTGAGTGGAAGATTTGGAGGCATTGAGTATGAACCCCAATGCTTCTAGGAGTTCCGGGGTGTGTTCTAGATCTTCTTTAGTTGTTGAAACGAAGAGTAGGTCGTCCAAGTAGACAATAGTGGTGACATTCGGCAGGACTTCTGATATTGCTTGTGTTGCTTCTAGCATTGTCTTCTGTAGGATGTATGGGGCCAAGGGGTGACCCATTGGTAGTTTGTTAATATGATACTTCTTGCCGTGGTGGTAAATGCCGAAGTTTCTGCCTGCGTCCACATGAAGGAGAATCTGATAAAACCCAGAAGCGAGGTCTACTTTCCACATGTAGGCTCCTTCTGGTATGGTCTTCAAGGCCTTCCCCGCTGACAACAGGGAGAAGGTGGGGAGCTTGTATCTGTCCACGGAGAAAGATCTTGTATGATTCGTATCGTTCCATTTGACTTGGGTATGACGAAGATGGCAAATGCGTCCCTTACCAAAGGGTCGTCTGTGATGAGGCCGTTCGTCTTCCAATATTCTATTGCTTGTTGCGTTATGGGGGAGTCTCTAGTGCGGCGAAATATGTGGGGGGCGTCTGGTGGCTTGCTGATATGGACTCCCTCTTCCAGGTGTGAAAAACGGATTTTACTGTTCCACCGGATGGTCTTAACGCTTCTTACGGCTGTTGATTCCTATGTACATTCGGACAGTTTAACGAACTTTCCCTGGTGTTCCGTGTCCAGGATGTTGATGAAAATCGGGCCGAATGTGGGTACCATAGAGTGGTTTTCTTCGTCATCTATAGTCGAGATTTCGTCATCCGTTATTGTGTCCAGCGGTGCTGAATCGCGGTTGATCCGGACTGTTCGTGATTTTTTTTCCCCCTTAAGTATCTACAGAAGAGGCTGGAATTGATATTTTCCCACCATAAAAATACCATTTTGAGAGTGGTAGCTAGTTACAGCCATTGCTTCAGCTTTGATTCAACCAGCCATGTTTTGATTGGTGGTGGGGGGCAAATGAATGAATATTTAATATATTGTTGCAAATAAGCTTTACTAAAAGAAAAATGTATAAATTAAATGTGTTGTTTAAAACTTTTTTACCATCTCTATGTATGTGTGCGTGTGTGTATATATCATCCCACTTTTGTAAAAGAATAAAATAGACTAATAAAAACGCTATGATTTCCTAGCAATATGGAAATAATGGTCACAATTTGCTCAATTCTTTCCCTACTGAAAGTTCACTATTGGTTACTTTTTTGAGTTATTGGTCACTATTTCAACTATTTTTGAGGTCATTACCTGATGAGCCCATTTTTCCTAAACTCTTTTCCATCATTTCTACGCAAATGTAAATACACTTTCTCTAAATTCAATCTTAACCATCCCTAACCTATTAGGGTAATTAGTACACAGGTGTATAACCCAAACAGGTAGCAAAATGCGTTGCTAAAAGAATAAATTTATGGGTGTTCAGTTTTATGTTTGTTGCAATAAGGGCAAATTGCTGAGATAAGTACACACCTTAAACTTGTAATTCTCTCCTACTGGATTATTCATAACTTTTATTTATATTTTGACCATTTTAAATTCCATTTGGTTGCACCTGTTCTGGTTTTTCAGGTAAATGCTGGTGTATTACCTCTTGATTACCCTCCTTATCACTATCTTCTTTGCTAATAGCCTTTAAGACAAATAAACTCACTGAAGTAAGAGGGATTGGTTTGTTTTAGGTGTTGCTGGATGTGCATCAACGGTCCTGCATGATCTAGTCATGAATCCTGCTGAAGGTCAGAACAAATTAGATTAGTCACCACAAAGTGGTGTCATATGTTAATAAGATGTGCCATGTCTTTAGTCATGTTAGTTTTACAATGCTAAAAATATAAATTCATCTCACGGCTAGTCTTCTAATTCCAGATGAGCTTGTTCCCAAATGGCTAACAGGTCATCTGAGTTATTCAAATGGTTAGAACACTTGATCCTACCTCTGAAAGTGTATAAACTTTAACCTGGATCATCACCCTTAAGATCCGTTTATGATTTTTATATTAAGGCCGTATAACCCGAACGGGTAGTAAGACGCGGTGCTAAATATTATTATATATTAAGGCTTTGAGGAACATAAATCTTAATTTTGGATTTAATGAGCTAAAATAAGAATGTAATTAATTAGAGTGCATTTTGCTTTATTTAAAAGTGTACACACACACACACACCTGCTATTTAAGCACATACAAGAAGATATAAAAATTGATTTTGTCAGTAGCTACTAGCCATATCGATTCCAAAACACCTGCTTCAGTGACAACATGGTCTAAGGTGCTACTCTTGCATTAGATCATAGACTGCTGATGACGGGGAGATCGAGACTCAAATCTTGGTCAAGTGTACTGAGGGAGGTTTTTCCTAAATGGTTTTTGACTCTCCCTTCTCACATTTGTGGGTACACCACCTCTAAATATAACTATACCAATCCTTAAAACCATTAGTGTAATTAGTACATAAGCATATAACCCATATGGGTGGTAAGACGCAGTGATTGAAAAAATCCAAAACAACTCACTTAGGTGCATGCTTCAATGTTGTAAGGCATCAATCTCAGAATAGACCGCCTTGCCAATGGCGGGCTCAAAATTCCTGTCAGTTCCACTGAGGGTGGTGTTTTCTAAATCATTTTCCACACTTCCTACATGCAAATGTGAGTATATATCCTCCTAATTTAACCTTCCACACCCCTAACACATTACCATAATTCATACACAGAATTGGTTTAGCTATTTAAAAATACATAGTTTTATTAGATTTTGAAATTCTACCAATGTTGCACTTATAACTTAAAGATTAAGAAGAGTGGCTTCAAACAGGGAAAAGTCGAGGAGTTTGCGGCTGTTAGGGAATTTAATTAAAATTAATGACAAAAATGAAATTCAATACTTGGGCTGTATAAAACATATTAACCTCATACCTGAACACTGACACATTTAGTTTCTCACATAAATAAAAAACTTTGCACTTGGCATTCCATGTTTACTCTTGTTTGCACAGCAGTGGCTTTTGACTTTTGTGCAAACATTAGATAAGATGGTTTGGTTTCTGTTTCTTGGAGAGATCTGAATATATTTGATTAAATCACTCATTTAAAAGCCCATGAGAATCAAGAACTAGATTTTGAATGGTGGTCATTGCTATGTCATACAATTGCTCTTGTTTAGATACATCATTCACTTACAGGGTGTCTACTGGGTCACGAAAGTCCTGAAAGTCACAAAAAAGTCACTAATTGGGGATAAAGGTCACGAAAGTCACAAAAAAGTCACGAATTTTTAATATTTCGGTCATAAAGTCACGAAAATAATTCTAGTTTGAATTTCTTGCACATCGTAACAACGCGAATGTTTAAAGATAGCGCTATCCACTACACGTGAAGTTGCCTGATTGTTTTGTTTGTGATTCCAACGACAAGGTTAACTTTCGCCATCTTGTATTAAATATTAACTTGGCGTGCTACTTGTCTCGTGTGTGTGAGTACATTATGCCGTGTGTGTGTCTACAAATAATGGTTTTCTAGTGAATGAATTGGAATTCAGGTTTTGTAGATGATACGGGAAAATACTAGGACATTTTCTACACAAACCGTACGTTCATCTGTGTTGTGGATCTGGATCAAGATGTTGGCGGTAATTATCAATTTTTTACCCTTTCAGTGATCCGACTCCAATTTGAAAGCTGTGTAAAATGTATATTATAATTTCAAATTAACGTTGGCAGCAAATAGCAATAGTTTTCGCAGTGAAATATGGTGTATTTTTTTATAAAATATAAAATATAATTAGTGTTAATATTTAATCATTGATGTAATTCATTTAATTTTAAAGACCATTCATTCAAAACAGTTGAAATTTACCAATTTTTAAAATGATTTTCGTTGTCTAATGGGCACATAAAATATTAGGTCTAAATTATTTTTTAATCGTGTGTTGCGAAAAAAAATCCATAATTTTTTGGGGGGGCATTCAAAGATTTTACGTGTGAAGTTTAGGCTAATTTGTTAAAAGATGCCTGGTAAATGTTCGTTCAAAGAGTTTTGTGCTGACTGTTGAAGAAAATAAATACTCAAAGTGGTTGCGCCCTGTTGAATATGACCAGTATAAGGCTTATTGTACATTTTATAAATTGAAATTTGATATAAGCAACAGTGGGTTGAATGGAGAGAAAATTCATGGAAAAGGTAAGAAGCATTTGGAACTAACCTCTGCCCTACTCCAAGGTGTTTTTTTATTATAATATCTATGCCCGATGTACAATATAATGTTCGACCATTTACCGAAGGAATTTTTTTTGCACCACGTCTTACTGACCGTTTGGGCTATATGCCCCCGAAGGTATTTTATGGCCAAAAAAGGTCACCAAAAAGTCACAAATTTTTTTTCCTCTAACTGAGTAGACACCCTGACTTATTTAAGTAGTGAAAAAGACATATTTTATATGGGGTTATTTTTTGAACCCTATGTTATGAGCCATGGTTACAATTACTTAGATGACATAAAAACAAACACTATTTTTTTCTAAACTTTTTTTTGCCTTGTTAACTTTGCTGAAAGACAACAGCACTACACTCATATGCACGACAAGATCATTCCTCCCATTCCTCCCAACGGCATGTTTATCAGGGCTTGTCGGCGTTTATAATTCAGGCATCAAAGATATTGACTGATTGAGAAAAGAGTGATGATATTGTGTTTGTGTTACCCTCTTTCACTATGATCCATATATGTGGCTTTTAACTGAAAGAGATCCAAACAGGTTTTTTTACATTTTCAAGTCATCTAATGTCGCTGTAGTTGTGTATTTAAGATATTTGACATTGGTTTGAATCTGAATATGTCAAAATACAAAATTACATGTTCCAATGAATCCTGGTTGTTTGACTCAGATTTTTATTGGGTGCAACCAGTAAAGTATGACAATTATTTGGTGGTGTGTAATTTGTGTCATCCAAAGTTCATGTTAATCAGTTTGGGAAAATTGGCTTTAACAAGTCACACTCAGCGCCTGAAAGGTAAAACAATGAAATTAATTATTTTTTTAAAACCACAGTATTTCTCAATGAGTATTTAAAATTCTACCACTACATCTGTAGCATTAGCCACGAACAACCAAACCTGATAAAACTGAGGTAGTCCTATAGAGTTTATGTATGAGTGCCTAATTTTTTTAATTATTTTTTTATTACAAATTAGGTAATATACCCTTTAATGAGGAAAGTGATTTTAACATTTTTACTATTGGTTCACAACCAATCTTTCTCCTAATGAAGATAAAATAAATATGCCATGTCCCAAAGTTGTTTATTATAAGACATGGTGCTAAAAAAATACACCTAGTTATTTCGCAGGAATTTGGTAGACTGAGAAAGTGTCTTGTGAATGATGATTTGACAGACTAACATTATTTAGTCCTTCAACTCTACACACTCACATACATCAATGTAGGCAGCATATTTTGCACAAATTAAATCTCAACATCCTTTAACCATTCAACAGCTTTTGTTGACCTGGTAGAGGTTTTTAGACACATGTTTTGAGTTCAAAAATATCAAATTTTTCTATGTTTTAAAACCAAGTTGATTCAACCGGCAAAAGTTGTGATTGATTCAGGTAGTCCCACAATTTTAGATATTGTAATTTATCATGGTGTTCTTTTAAAGCATCAATAAAGTCAACTAATTGGGGACTTGAATTTCTTAGTCCTTTGTATAATTTGCTAAATAATGTTCTGGGCTTATAGCTTACTATGAACATTATTGTGGCAGGGAACACCATTCCTAAAAGTTATTTGTTGTTATGTGGTTGCAAAACATGGAGGTCGTTGAGCAACTCCTCAAGTAAAATATGTAAAAGAATCTCTTGGCAGCTAAGCTTACTTTTTTCTAGTATGTTAGACCAGTGTGGTAGAACCTTCCCTCTGTTGATTCCAGACTGATGTACCTCTAGCGCCCTTCTTGTAGTACTCTCTATACTCATCCTATTGCCTGGGAATACCGATTTATAGAGAGGTTTTAATACATTTGGGAAAACCATGACTTCTCATTTCATAAAGACATTTATTATTCACTTAAATGTTGGGTGGGATAGAGAAGGTAAAAACTACAAGATATTTAAAAAAATTTGTTTGTAATATCTGTCCGCATTACAAGGATGTCTAGTAATAATAATAATAAAACAGAACTAAGAAACCAGAATTTTTGAAGAAGCACAAAAATATGTTTGTAAAAGAAAATGAGGCTTTGAAGAAGAAATATATGCATTCAAGATGATTCAAGCAATTTGTTTTCACATTTTATGTGTTTCAATTAATAGAAGTAAAATCTTTTATTAGTGTGGACTATTTCATATTGTTATTTATTTACTTAATTATTTTTTTTACCACTTTTATACAGTGCCACAAATAATAAATAGGACATTACTGGAAAAATAAATAACTTTAAAATTTCAGTTTCTTTGCTGTCACCATTTTTATATGTGATCAAATTAATAAACAGAATAATCGCCAATCACCAATAGAAACTTATTAAAGGACACATCAGGGAACACTAAAAAAAACTAAAAGCTGGAAAAGTCAAGGAATTTTATAAGAAAAGTGTTTTAGTCATCCTGACTAAAATAATTTATAATATCTTATCTAAAGTTGCTATAAAGTGCTATTTCATTCATATTAAATGCTCCCAGATTATATATTTTTTCAACTAAAATGTTACAAATTTATTTTAAAACTGCTCTTTTTCTGTGACTTTGGGTATGAGCTGTGTTTACTAATTTGTGTTGGGTGTTTTCTAGTAAGAGTACACAATTGATTCAGGTGTTGTTTTTTTCCTTTCTTATTCTTAGTATTAATATAATTTGGGCAATCCTTGAAGTTGTTGTAAATAATAATGTGAAGGGTTTCCCACAGATCCTTATATTGTACAGAGGAACCTGAATAATTCAAACTCAAAGGGACCAGCAAAACATTTGAACTATCCAAAAATTTAAATTAAATAAGTTTCCACTTTCTTTATCACCACTACTTTTTTGGCCAAAGTTAATGATTTATAGGACTCTGGTTTGGACAGTGACATCACGATACACACACAAACACTACTGTACAGTATGTACTAAACAAAACAAAAACTTAACTACAAAATAAACTCACACGTCACAAGAATATTGCTATGACCGAATCACTAAGAACAGCGCTCGTAACTGCTCGAGAAGTTTGTCCTTCACTAACGGAGTACATAACTTTACATGTAAACAAAGACGTATGTGTGAGCAGGGGAGGGGCATGAAGAAGGGTACTGGCCACATTCCTATGTCGCCCCACTGTTCCCAAAAATAGAACAACAAAGTGCCACAACCAGAAGTAGCAAACAATACTGCACAGCACATTACAACTAAAGAAAAGTTTGAATTAATGAAATCAAAATTTGAATTATCCACGATTTTTTAACATTGTTTTAATACAAGATTAACGGGACTGGGCGAAAGATTTGAATTAGACTGTTTTGAACTATAGAAGTTTTAACTAGTCAGGTTCTACTGTTTATTGCTGTTTAACTACCCAGGGATTTTAGAGTTAACTAAATCATAAATGCTCTTTTTTGGCTTTGAGATAGTCAAAAACATCCCTGGCCCCCAAGTTTTAAAACATTAAAATGATGTATATAATTTCCTTTGTAAACCGAAAGGGTTATAACCTTAAAATACAATAAAACTCAAAGGAAGGAGATGACGGGACGTTATAAAAATTTCGCGAAGTTGTTAGATTTTATTGTAATTATTAGTAAAATTAAATAAATACTAATCAAAACATTTAAGGTTCCTTCAAGTTAAATTGGTCACAAACACTTACTTACAAATACTTACTATTTCTCACGAGTTTGGAGGCCCCAAGGTGAGTGGTGATATGAAATACTCCTAATCACATCAATTGCTACATCTTCCACTGTCACATGGGTTTGATGAGCTACCAGTCGTCATAAAATGAAAGTGTTTTTGCTAAATGAGTATATTATCCTCACCATCTCTTTAAGTCAAAGCTACTTCAGTAATATGTGATAGCAAAGAAATCCTTTCAGGATAATTTTACTAGGCTTCTCTTAAATTGAAGATTCAACTTGTATATTTTTGAAAATTGCAGCTAAATTTTTTAAAAAGATATTCCTGCAATACAAAACAAATTGAGCTTTATGTTTCCACATGTTGCCAGTCCCTAGTATCTGTTTCTGTCAATTCTTTCATCCAGTAATAAAGCAGTACACGAGATTCACGACTATCCGGCCCAGTTCTCGGTGTTAAAAAGTGTGTTTTAAAATAAACAAACTGATAGGCCTACATATACATTATAAAACATTTACTGAATTTATAATGTAATCCATTTGCACTCTATGTTCTCGCTTTGTGACCAATGTTCCATTTCCAAAATAAAGTACTGTATGATTAAGATTTAAAAAATAAAATACTTCTTGTTAAAATCATGCCCAAACACATAATTTAGACTTTTGACTCTTGCTTTAGTACTGGAGCTATACTGCCCCTTCCCAATAGTTGCATTGCTACCCAACTTTGTAGGTGGGAACTCGTTCACAATATATTACCAAATCATGGCATCCCCTTTGTCTCAACCTTAGATAAACCTTCTCTCCTTTCCTTCCTCACGCCAGTCAGTTATTTATATACAAACAATAATAACATAATATAATTTAAATTAATAATAATATAAATACAATATTCTATTCATCGACCAAAAATAAAGACACTAGTTTGAACAACAATCGCAGAGTCAAAGCCCAAACTTTTTTTTTTATCAAGAAGCAGGCAACAACAGTATCTAAGTGATCATGATCAACCCATAGCCATGCTGCCATATTCCAGTTTGTTTCATTCTCTTCTACTGAAGAAGGGAACTAATGTACGCTGAAAATTACATAATTATGTGTTTTATTGTGAACTTAAAGGCCTACAGTTTTCTGGTAAGTGTGTTGGCCTTGCCCCTATATCCTCCTTTCAATGTTCAATTCATTATTGCCAATTGGCGCCAGTTTTACTTTGTTTACATATCAATAACCTACTAAAAATTTGATTTTAATGATATTTTATTTCTTGTTTGTAAGCAATATGATAGGGCCCAACAACAGGCTAAAATTTTAAAGCAATTAAAAACCAAATGATCCACCATTGAATGTGACATTCTAGGGGTTTGGGGCAAAAACACGATAGCCCTCATAGACTAGTTGTGATGTTTTCACTATATAAACTTCTATGCAATTTGTAAATCTAGTTTCAAAAAACGAATAAAATGTTAGTCGATATTAACCACTTGACTGACTATAAAAACAACTTGTAGTTCAAGATGTAAGCTACCAAAAATAATTTCTAACATATTTTTTCATAAAATGATGGTTGTCATGTTTTGCACCGACCCCCTCAATTAGGCATTTGATAAAGCCACTTGGTGTTATTAGGTTGAATAAATTTGAGCTTGGACCACTTGTAGAGTGTAGACACCAAAGTGTGATGTGTCAGTTGATGACTCTATAATGGTGTTAAAGGAATGTTTATCATAAAAGTTAGACATTTTTATCAAACCATGTTTAATTTGGCACAACATTTTTGAACTATCTGAATCAAAATCTAGTTACTACTGGTGAGGTTATACATGGAACTTGGCCATGCAGGCAGGGGTGAAAGAAAAGAGGGGGATATTGTGAGGGTAGATAAGAATGTTTCTTTCTTTATCTCAGGTATGAGACATTCTTTGCTATTACCCCAGACACAAACATTTACTCCTTACCCTCTTTGTTTTCAAAAGTTTCCACACCATTCATATTATTGCCATCATCACCTGAAGTGTTTCACTGGAGCTGCATCTGATGAATCGTCCTCTAAGTTGATAATACTCTATGATATTATTTCATCAATTTTTTGCTCCTATTTCAAGGATTCTTCTTCAATTTTTTCTGTGCATATGTATCATGCTAACCATTGCTCTTTTGCTATAGAGTTCAATCTTTCCTTCACTAGGTTCATAACGATGTTTACAAGAAATGTATCATTCTTTTTATATAAAGTCTATGGGTTTGAGATTGGGATGGTATGGAGGTAAACATTTAACAGATAGTCCATAGAGGGTCTACCAATACTGGAAATATACTTGATTTTATTTTTGATACTGGAAGTACTGGAATTTTGAATCGGCAGCTGGAAAAATATTCAGCCTTTTTACATTGAGTTAAATGTTGAACTAAGCATTTTGAGACCCCTGATATTATTTAGACTACTGATAGTTCTATTTTGACCACCCCTCATTTACTTCACCTCTGGTCTATCTTGTTTGTCACACAATGATTAAGAAAAATACTAAGAAACACCTTGACAATAGAAATTATTTTTTCAACTTAATCAAAGTTTACTAACAGGACCCAGAATAAATTTAAAAAAAAAGTTATAAAAATATATATGTAGGGTGATCTGGTGGTCTAGGGGTAAGGTGTCGGACTTCTGTGCTGGGGGTCCAAGGTTCAATCCTCAGTCCCGGCACAAATTTATCCGATTACCAAACCCTTCCATCATCTCTGACAAGAAGTGTATTAATCACAACTTGTGAATGTGGGGAATGCCAGGCCTCCACTGTGGTTTGGATTCCATGTTAAACTGTAGGTCCTCCATTTTCATCTCACAATCACCCTACCATTACACATTAGCGTAAGTGTGTATAACCCAAACAGGTAGTAAGACGTGGTGCTAATAATAATAATTTAAAAAAATACCTATAGAATAGCCTGAAATTCTAAAAAATTACTACAAACAGGGTGTCCAGCGACCTGGAAAACAGGGAATTGTCAGGGAATTTGCTTGGTCTGGGAAAAGTCAGGGAATTTTATTAAATTTCTGGAAATTTTACATTTTGTCTATATAAAGCCTCATATTTTGTATTCACAATAGTCAAAATAACACTTTTCTTCCAGTTAATACCTAGCTGTAATCACTTTCACAACATTGTCCATGTTGAGCAGACTTTTATCACTTCTTAAGGTCAACAAGTAAGTTTTGTGTCTTTCCACCCTTCTGCCACGTGTCTATAGCCAAAGTTGATTCATGATTATTCACATGCGCAAAATTTGACTAGACCTACATTTTAATTAGAAGAAACTAAGAATGACTCTGTCCCACAACTATTTTAAATCTTTCTTGCTTGAGGCAATCTTTTAATGGCTCAATACAATTTTACTGAAATTATTTTTAACTTAAAATAGTCCATTTCCTCGGAGGCAGAAATTATTTAATCCCCTTATTGAGTGATACAACTTCAGAATGTGTGTGTATCTAGGAAAAAAAACATACTATTTAATTTGTGATCTTAAAAAATTAAAAGTAAATTGGATCTGGAAAACCTGGAAAAGTCAGGGAATTTCAAAATATAGTTTGGCTGGACACCCTGACAAATTTGCCAAAAAAACCAAACTAAGAATTTAAACAAAAAATTGAAATGAATGCACATGACTAAATCAAACGTGTACTTTACATATTAAAACTAAAAATAGCTATGCAATAAAGTCTTTTAACAGCTAAACTCTTGCATTCTGGTAAATATAATATTGATTTACAAAAATGTGCTTTTAAACAAATCCCACCCCAATGCAACTTTTCACCATTTAATCTTAGCGTCTCAATGGCTATGTGGATTTTACAAACATGACAAACAAATAGGATACATAGTTAATTTTCAACTATATTTTCTCATTCCTACGACTATTTGATTAAAAATAATAGGTTTGAGTATCTATGCATTATAAAATATCGATAGCATTTAAAAATATACTAATTTAATAAAGTGCCTAAATATTATTCAAACCAGAATGGGCTACCGTGAAGTTGGCCCTGCTCCCCCCAATGTAAATATCTACTTGTGGGCTTTTCAAAATGGAACAAACAATTTTTTTTGTGTAACAATCCGGAGCAAGCGAGGAACAAATGATTGCAATTAAAAAAACATTAATTTTTAAGTGTGGGGAGAGGGGTTTCCATGAAGTTAGCCCTTCACGAGTAAACAAAGTGTCACATTCACGTTTCATTTGTGCAAGAACAAATACGCTACAAACGAAACGTAAACATACCATTTGTGGGTTTATCAAAATGGAACAAACGAAAATATTTGCGGAACAATCTGGAACAAACAAAGAACAAACGATTGCAATAATAAAAACTTGAATTTTTTTCCAAATGAATGGACCAACTACGGACGTAATTGACAGATATCCAGCCATAAATGTAATTGAAGAGAACTCTTACTGAATGTATTGCTCTTTTTGCAAGCTGATCAACACATCCTAACCCTTGTTACTCGGATGCAACATCGACGAGCCAACAAAATTATCAAACCTCAGGGGGTACCAACTTACGTCTGTGCCTCTGTGCCGATACAACAAGGCTGCTTGACGTACACTACCATAATAAAGCTGAATTCATGTATCCATGTGAAGCTCGAGATTTGCCATCGGTAGTAATGCCCTTAACTAAGGATTCATATATATTTTGTTTTTAATTTAATCATAGGCCTTTTTAAAATCTATATGCTTGATGTACTGTCATGTTGTATTCCCGCTTTTTTCTAATATTTGCCAAATAGTAAAAAATTGATCTATTGTTGTTGATCTATTTTATTGAACTCCACTATTAAATTACTAGATTAAATCGTTATAAAAAATATATAACTTGGTTTGGAAAGTATTGGCTGCCAGGGGGTGGTGGGTGGCCATTCAAACAAATGCAATGTGTGTGAATATATTATAAATGGGTCGAATCCAAATGCTCATTTTACTTTCGAATTTCGATTCTGAATCTCAGAAAATGTGATAAGCCTAAGTGTTTTAACTCTCTCTCTCAAGGTATTCTTTAAATTGTAAAAGGTCCTAGTTTGGATTACCATGTCCAGGTGTAATTTTTCATTTTAAAGAATATACCTAGATGTAGCTATAACTGTAATTAACAAGTATAAATGCTTGACTATTTACTCCATTTCCCACATGGATAGGCTACTTCCCTTGACATCAGATTTTGTTCACATTAATTGGCAAATTAATGGTCTGGGGTTTGGTTGTTAGGTTTTTCTTGTCGTTATATTTGTCTTAAGTACCAGTAAGAGTTATAAAAGCTCTACAGTTTTTTGAGCACCGCATCTTACTTTCTTTTCAGGTTATACCCCTATGTACTAATTATGCTAACAAGTAAAGGATGATGAAGGTTTAATTTAGAGGATGTGTACTTATATTTACATGAAGGGATTGTGAAAAACCATTCAGGAAAAACGACCCTCTGTAAACTTGACCAGGATTGGAACTTCAAACTTCCTGACATCAGCAGCCCTTACACCATGCTGCATTCGAGGCACAAAACAATATAATGATAACAAAATGTTTTCCTTCAGCTCTTCACCAAACAAGTTAAACTACAAAACACACAATTTTATACACATTCTATGTAGGGATATCAAAAATTAATGGCTACCTATAGTTAGGAACCGAAGTAGTTTGAATTTTTGCAGTCCTTCCATCAATATTTATTTGCATCTGCAGAGTGACTGTTGCATAGAACACCAAAAGAAATGGGTTTTAATTTTCTATATAAGAAACAAAAATAAAATATAAGTATTGAAAGGAGCAAATTGAATGCTCTTATCACACCAAACAAACAGTGCTTTTGACAAAGTACCAAACAAGCATGCATAGTGTTTGTTTTTTTTGCACTACGTCTTACTACCTGTGTTTATACGCTCCAAAAGTGTATGCTGAAGGAGTGCTCTGGTGGTGAACGCCACAACCAAGAGTAGGCTGCCAGTTGTGGAGAGTTGAGACGGCCTGGCCTGTGAAAGACACTGACTAGATGAGAGCACCAGGTAAGATGGTCGGCGTAATTGTTTTAGTTTTGTCGCCGAGTTTTGTGGTTTTTTGGTGCTAGTTTACACCCTGTCAAAGATAGAATACAATCCACAAAGTTTTGTTGAAGTGGAAATCACGTTAACGATTCTGAGAGGCCAGTTAAGTTCGTGGTTTCAACATTTTTGGTCCGCCGTTACCTGATTATTATGTCTTGTAACGTGAGTAGAAGTTTTCACTGTATGTTATCGTAGTCATTGTGGCATAAAGGTGGTGAATTGTTTCAATTTTTTCTTTAGGGAAGTCACGGGGAGTGGCAAGTGAATCAAACATTTTTTGTACTGTGACGGAACTTAAACTTGATTATCTGCTTCGCCAGTTTTGGTCGGTAGAAGAACCGCCACAGGTGACTCAACTGTCTCCCGCTGATAGGGAATGCGAGGAGCATTATCGCTCTACGGTGAAGAGATGTCAGTCGGAGCGATATGAAGTTGAACTGCCATTCCTAAGTGATCGAAAGGTCCTGGGAGACACCCAACAAGCAACTCCAAGACGATTTTTGTTGATTGAGAGGCGCCTAGAGAAAGCACCAGCCTTAAAACAGCAATATGTGGCTCTTATGAGGGATTACCTGCAACAGGATCAAATACAGTACTACCAGCCTCAACTCCACCAGAGGAAGAACACTACTACATTCCTCACCACTGCATACTTCGGCAGGGTGAGGAGGGGGAGATAACCAAGTTTTGAGTTGTTTTTGACGCATCGATGAAATCAACAACAGGTGTTGCCTTAAATCAAGTTTTGCACTGTGGTCCCTCATTGCAGAAGGAAATTGTGGATATATTGCTAAGATTTCGTGTACATGAAGTGGTGTTTATTACCGATATCAGGCAAATGTACCACAACATACTTGTCAGCAAGGAACATCACCGATACCAAAGAATATTTCAGAGAGAGAATCCAGAGGACACCTTAAGGGAATTCTCCCTGGCCACTGTGACATATGGGTTTTTCAGCTGCTCCCTTTTTGGTGTTGCGTACCCTCCATCAGCTTGTGGAGGATAAAAGAGCGGCATTTCCGGCTGCTTCTGCTGCATTGCAGACATTAACCTACATGGATGATGTGGTGACATCGGTCAAGTCCCTAGAATTGGCAAAGCGCTTGCAGCAAGAACTGATCGTGATGCTAGGTAAGGCCGGCTTCCAATTAAGAAACTGGATTAGTAACCGGCAAGAACTGCTGGCGGAACTACCCCCAGAGCACTGTGCTATATCAAGTGAGATATTTTCTTTCATGAGTGAGCTCCTCTGGAATCCAGTTCATGACCAGTTTTCGTACCAAGTACAGCCGACAGCCAGACAAGCGACTAAACATGTATTTCTCTCTATGGTTGCACGGCTGTATGACCCCTTGGGGTATTTGGCCACTGTAATCTTTGTTGGTAAATACCTGATACAGCATCTGTGGCAATCTGGAATGGAGTGGGATTCTCCGGCACCAGTTGAAGTGCAGGAAAAGTGGTGCAGATTTCGAGAGGAGCTACCTCTGTTAGCAGAACTTAAGATCCCAAGGTGGCTGCGAATTGAAGAAAAGGCAGGGTTGCAGCTCCACGGCTTCTTGGACAGTTCCGAACACGGATATGCTGGGGTTGTATATTTGAGGATTGAAGGTGAGGATGGGAATGTTACGGTTTGGTTCCTGTTTGCACGAGCTAAGGTAGCCCCATTGAGAAGGATAACATTGCCCCGATTAGAGCTTTGTGCTGCAGTACTGGTTTCAAAGCTCCTCAAATATGTCAGTCAAGGCCTTTCTAATGAGTTTACCATTGGTTCTGTCACTGTATGGACTGATTCTAGTGTAGCGTTGAGTTGGATAAAATCGTCACCTCATCGCTGGAGTACATTTGTTGCCAACAGGGTGAGTCAGATACAAGAGTGGCTATCCCCAGATCAATTTAGGCACGTCCCAACTGCTACTAACCCGGCGGACTTCGCCAGCAGGGGTTTATTCCCTAGTGAACTTCTCTTCCATTCCTTATGGTGGAGTGGACGGTTGAGTAAAACTAAGGAATGCTGGCCCATCTTGCAACAACCAGATTCAGTGATGGAAGAAGCAAAGGCAATGACAGTGGACGCCAATGAGAGTCCTACCCAATGGATGAATCGCTTTTCCAGACTGTCAACATTAAAGAGAGCTACCGCCCTTATTTTACGATGGCTAGATAGAATAAGATCTAAAGTTCCAAATACAGGTGACCTTACTGCAGAAGAATTATCAGCCGTCATGCTTCGGCTGGTGAAACTGATACAGCATCAGGAGTTCTCCCAGGAAATAGCTCGATTGGATGCAAAGTAGCCGTGCCGTAAGGAAATTGGCAGGTTGAATCCCTTCATGGACGGTGAAGGTTTCCTACGGGTGGGTGGACTGTTCCACGTCAAGTTACCCTATGCGCAAAGGCTCTTGATGCCTCGCAATCACCACCTTACCAATTTAATTATTGATGAGTGCCACCAGAAAATCCAACATCCAGGCCCACAGAACCTACATTGCATGCTCAGGAAGCAATTTTGGATTATGGCGGGTAGAGATGCAGTTTGTAGATGGGTGGGCCGCTGCATCCCGTGCTTTAACGGTGTGGACAGGCTGCTACGGACAGATATATTCCGATAGATCGTAGCACTATCGGTTTGTCGTGCTCGTGACGGCCCGGTCTTAGAGGGAGAC
>CABEEJ010005664.1:32324-47456 GCA_901482245.1 Timema douglasi | reverse complement strand
GTATGATGGTGATAGAGAGTATGATGGTGAGAGTGAGTATGATGGTGATAATGAGTATGATGGTGAGAGTGAGTATGATGGTGATAATGAGTATGATGGTGATAGTGAGTATGATGGTGATAGTGACTATGATGGTGATAGTGAGTATGGCGGCGTGGAACCAATATAAACAATTAAAACTAACTTAAGACTAATTAACAAAACCCTGGTGCACATGGGAATTATTCCCCTTTCGAGAAATATTATCCTTTGATAACTGGAAATCAACCTCGGTATTTTTAGGTCAGCAGTAAGGGCCTCTGACCATTATACCACAAAGATAGTTAATTTCTAGGTCAGCAGTAAGGGCCTCTGACCATTATACCACAAAGATAGTTAATTTTTAGGTCAGCAGTAAGGGCCTCTGACCATTATACCACAAAGATAGTTAATTTTTAGGTCAGCAGTAAGGGCCTCTGACCATTATACCACAAAGATAGTTAATTTTTATTTTTAAATAAGTAGATTTTATTGTTTACACCTTTTGTATCATGGTTTATTAAATATATTAGTAGTAATCTTATTTTGTCTCGATTTAATAAGGGCTAATATTTTATGATAATTAATGTTTAACTGTTATTGTAGATTTATTATTAAAGGTGATCAATTATTCGATTTTTTAAGGTATTTAGTTTTTTACGAAGGTAATTTCTTCAGTTAATTAATCTCAATCATTTTATCACGCCATCACACAGTAAGGGCTATTCATTGTTGGGTAAATTATAACTATTTTTCTTAAAAACATAAAGTAACTGTTAAAGACACGCGTATAGAGTACCTACATGCACCATTTTATACGTTTGTAAGAATTTACTAATCTTATCGTGTGTATTTTTAGGGGCAGAAAAGAAAAATGGGAAAGAAACGGTGGATTTTGAAACTGCCATAGCTCTAACAGGTGAGTTTTGATACTGCCTACATTTGTATTTAAGATATCACACATGTGATAATCATTATACATTTTGGCTGTTATTTAATTTTCTCTAAGTATAAAGACTAAAGGGTATGTGATCACGAGTTGATCCATGAACGATATAACTAGAAATGTTTTGTTCATTTGGTTCACCCACCTTTATTGGACGGGGTTAAAGTGCAACCAATTAATTTTGTCCATTTATTATAAGTTTATTGTGGGCGACATGGCCCAGTAATGAGATAAAATATTCATAAACACGTTCTAACGTCCTTTGAAGTAAGAATAAATGATTGTATATCTAAACTTCAAACCAACAACAAGTATTTATGCAATATCTATTATTTGTATTTGTGAAGCTACCTGTATCCATAACTATGGCGAGTAAACTGAACTGGGAGATCAGTTAGAAAGATGAGTTCCTGAGGAAGGTGACGGAAAATGTTTGATTGTTTTAACGGAGGACTCGCTACTTACAAACGAACGTTTTGTATCAATGTGTTATATTTTTATTCCCAGGTTGTTTGGGGGATGTGATTAACAAACTGAACATTAGATTAGAACTTAGTCTAGTTTTGGAGTAACAGCTTTAGATCTACTAAACACGATACTGGGTTTGAACTATAAGACATTAGAGTAGTTTGATGTAAAGCCTAAATTCAGGCGAAGTCTTGATCGGAATGTGAGTATGAAGATCTGGTAGAAATGGTTTTGAATTGCGTGAGCTCTTTTTATTAATTATGTGACAAGACATGCTCCCCTAAACACTCGCATTTCCATAAATATATAATATATAAAAACACAAAGATTCGACCAATTTAATATACACATAAATATTACCGTAACGATTCAATTGACACGAAGCCAAAAATGGGTTCATTTTCCAGTGAGAAAGAGTGAGGGAAGTTCACTGATATGTCACCCCGAGAGAATATTTGTCAATACTCTAGAGATATATAGAGCATGGATCACAGAGCGGTGACTTGCATTGACAAATTCTCGACAGCAAACTGACAAAGACTAGGACAGCTTGCGAGTGATCCCAATTAGGGGTGGCTATTTATCAAAATTCGGCAGTCAGATAGAGAAGAATAGGGGGCTAATAAGAGAGGAGATAAACAGTAAACAGTACATACCTACACGTTGCGTTTCTTTGTCAGACCAAATACAGGTGAATTCTGATAAATTTACCTAAATTTCATTTTAATAAAATTGCATCCTTAGATTATTAATTTAATTTTATATTAAAATGGGTAACACATGTAGCACACACGCAAAGGCGCTTGGTGTTTTAAAGTGAAAGGGAAAGTCTTAGAAAGATAATTTCTAAGGGGCTCGCTAAAAAAAAGTTCTGGGGATTTCGAACCCTCCAACCTTGCCCTTTCTTTCAAACTTTTCATAGTTAGCAAACAATGTTTTGAGTAAGTAGGCATGCTGAGATAATGGGTAAATGAGGGTAGCAAACCTACCTATAAGATACTTACTCCATTACTGACAGTTGCAATGTTTTTTAAGCTGCTCTTTTATTAAGTTGATTCCTCAAGTAGGCTCTTACAGGTGATAAAAATGTATGCCTCATTTTCTCGGGCCCCACTTACTCAGCTCATTCAAAGAAACGTCCTTTGTTTTACAACGGTACGAATGTATGAGAAAATAATTCAGTACTGTGAAACCTCAATTCATAGTTTTCGTTGTGGATCTGAAAAAAACACGATCGATACGGAAAAACGATAAATGCGGGAGCCTATGAAAATTAATAAAAACTATCAGCGTTACCAATATGTGTTTACTGAATCAAAAAACGAACACAAATAATGTTATAGTTTCCATTGCCAAGTCCAATTCACATTACCTCTTTTTAAAAAGGTCAATAATCTTCTTTTGTTTAGTAGATCCTTTCTTTTTCAAATTGAACAATAAATGTCAGTATTAACAATGTTTTATTGGTCTATTTCGGTAATATTGTGACCAGACAAAAACGCTTTCATGGAATCGAACTTATATGAAGCGCTTCCAAAAATATTTGCACTGGTCCAGGCTTGGCTTCATCGTCATCCTGGCTACCAGTATCGCCCCTCCTCATAGAAACTTACACTTACCAGCTAACTACATATTTCTTCTACACACAACTCACCACAACTTTCTTCTAAACACAGCTCACCACACATTTCCTCTACACACAACTCACCACACATTTCCTCTACACACAACTCACCACACATTTCTTATGCACACAACTAACCACACATTTCCTCTACACACAACTCACCAGATGTCTTGAGCTCCTGCTCCACAGACAGGTATGTATCAAAGCTCATGCCAGTGGTGTTGTTACCCAGTTAAACCCAATCTTCGCCCTGTGTGCCGGCATCACTATCATCTCTTCCGTCAATTTCCGTCATCATTATCATCTCTTCCGTCAATTTCCGTCACGCCTGACACTTCATTTTCTTCACGTAGCCACACTTTGATAAACAGTTTGTGATTGTAGAATGGGCCACTTGTTTTCACGCTGAAACAATAAGGTTAATGGCCTGCAGGATTTCTATATTGAGTTGAACCCTTTTTCCTGTGTCCAACAGACATACATCTCTCTGTATTAGCTGATTCCTGTAAACCTGCTTGAAACATTCGATCACACCCAAATCAAGAGGTTGTACGACACTGGCGCAGTTAGGGGAGTAAAAAACTTCTTTTAAATCCCTCAAAAAGTATGTGTCTGGAGAATGTGTGGCACACTTGTCCACAAATAGAAAGATTTAACTATCTTGTGCGCTGAATAATGCATAAAGTACGCCTCTGACTTCATTCACGCTCCAGAGTTGGCATTGTAGGTCACAGGTAGATTCTTTACATTTTTAAAGCACCATGGTTTCATGGACTTTCCAATAATGATGGAAATTTGTCTGAGCCATCGCTGTCGGTGCACAGTAGTACCATCGGTCGCTTCTTCACACTTTTTTCTCCATGGAAGGTATCGTCTTACAATGCTAAAGCTCGGTCTTTCAAGTAATTGCAAAATATACCAGTTTTATTTGAACTAAAAATGTCCTGAGCTTCGTACCCTTCAAAAAGCTACAAAATCCTCTCGATCCAGAGGTCCGTGGCGTTTATGTCCACAGCAGCATTCTACCCAGCCAAGTTCTTAAATACCAGTCCATGGCGTTGCTTGAAGCGAGATATCTTGTTGCAGCTATTTTGAGGGATTTCTCCCACATAATGCTCCCATCCACGTGAATAACTGAGGCTCTAGCCTGATAGTGACAAGTAAAGAAGACATTTTACAGCTCGCCGTAGGTCAAAACTTTGCTCATATTTTCTTCTTTGCAGATGTACCACACTTATCAACCTGCCGTCTGATCTCATTTTTCTTCTTTGCAGATGCACCACACTTATCAACCTTCAAAGTTAACGTTTTTTTAAGTATATGATGGAAGGCCTTGGCACATGGTTGCATCAATCCTCTTCTCTGAAAGTTTTTCCTCCAACTCTTCTATGATCCACAGTCGTTATTATAAAGTCCGAACTTGTTTTATAAGAAGTGCCATGTGAAAAAATATGTTTATTAAAAGATAACGATGACTCCAATAATAACAATAAAAACTATTGTTGATTAATTGTGCACTCGGTTGACGAAAGATCTAGGTGAAATGAGTCACATTAACATACATAGATACTACAGGAAGGCTTTCCCAGTCGGTCACCATCCCCCATCCCCTCTAGACCATTGAGTAGCTGATAGGACGCGTGACTGCAGCTTGCGACATCACAATTCATAAACATTAACCATTTTTGCTGCTACGGATTGTACATATATGTGTGTGTGTGTCTCTTTTTTTTCAAAACGGTCAACAATGAATTAACATTCTTATGGACTAAAAGCTCCACCTATAGATTCAAGAAAACGAAAAATCGAGTAACGATTGTGCCGTCTACGTCACACCGGGTCGTTTAGTTGGAAGGTGTGCCGCTAGACGGCACGGCTCTCACTCTGAGGAGAGGTCAGGGAGTGAAAGATTGGGCAGTGAAGCCGAAGTTGTGGAGTAGAACGGACGTTAAAATGTGAAGTAAAGGACTGTCCGAGGTAGAGGGTTAGATGGAGGTATCTGTTGAGGGGAACCGTGTATGTCCGACCTCGAGGGAGAGCAGTAATAAAATAACTGTGAAACAGAATGGTGTTGTTTATCTTTTGTTTGGTTAAAGAGTGAGATGTTCCCGGACGATAAAGAATATTGTAAAACCAACATTTTGGGCACTGATGCATCGGCATTTGGGGTTTCGGGCAAATGTACCCATTGAAATAATAAAAAAAGGGTACACGATTAATACAGGTTTTTTATTTATTTTGTTTGGACAGGATTTGTTCAAGGACCCTATATATTGGACGATAGATCCCGAAAAAGATAGCTCAAGGTATCGCTGTGTTTGAAATGTTGATATAGCTAAGTTTACGCTCGGAAGTTTTACAAGGTGTATCTTGAAGGTGAATATAAAAATATTCACAACTAATATTTGGTTGATGATATGCAATTAAAACTGTAGTAGAAGTAAAAATCTTAAGCATTAGGTTGTTATATGTATCTGTGGATTCCCCTTTACGGGAGCATCCAGGGTTGTCCAGTTGATCCTGGGGGTTCCCGGACCCCGAGATTTCTACAACATTTGTGAAATGTTTCAAGGTTGTAACCATATTGAGACAGCTTTACCATACAATGTTTCCAATGCCCTCCTTCTTAATTTATAATATAAAAGATTTATCTAGTCGAGAGCTACAAACAACGAACAAAACATAATGATTAAGCGTGAATTCCTCAAATCCTTATTCCATTACTTACGGGCCAGTGAGAATTAAATGTGTACCACGGGAAAGCTCAACCGATCTTGTGATGTTTCTTAGAACAGGGACGATCATGTCTTACTTCATGGTAACATGTCAGCTAGTATGATCACCTGGTTTCCGTGAGCGAGAGTTTGTATTGTGATGCCAATTAACCTTCTTTCCCAACCCAGTTAATTCCCCCAACCCTCCTCCGAGACCATACCCCCAGACATAAGCCACCCGTGGCTCATGGGCTTATCCAATTTGATTTTAATTTGTGCCCCTTAAATATGTGCTCCAAGGGTTTAGGGTAGGGAGGAGGGTGCAGTCTTGGGCACTCCTCCCTCGAGGTGCCAGCCCGTGAAAAAGGGGGAGTATTATCTCTCTGCGATTGTCTAACATAAAGTGTGTACTATTTGGCAATGTCTCGCTGTGATTTTCATCGACCCCCTTTCCACATCCGGGGCCCTACTAGGTGACTGAACATACTGGCTGGCACTGGTTCAGTACGTCTCTGTGAATTATTCCCCGGGGCCCTTTTCATTACTCGGCCTGGGTGGTAAGGCTAATTTATTCCCTGTACCATCGTTCCTGATTTTAATGTGCGTCCATTGTCATCACATTACATTGCTAACAGAAAATAACCTCGGGGGGGAGGGGGGGGGGAGAATTAACCGGATGTGGAAAGTAGGTTAAGTGACATCACAATACACACTCTCACTCACGGAAAATAGCCTAGGGGCTGGAACGAGGGGGCCTACACGCTACTCATATCGTTAGAAATAAACTCTCAGGTCCATACAAGAAAATTACATTTACATTTTTGTTCTGTATTAAAATTACGTATTTCACATTACCGACATATACATACCTAATCACGCCGTTCCACTTATGAGGTAGGCAAGAAACTGTGCTTATATCTCCATAAACAACCCCATACTTAATACTACAGCATCTGAAAGGACCAGTGATGCTTGTGCTTGGGTGTGATCTAACAATAACAAAGAAGAAGTACATTTCTTGGCAGTACTAAAACCTCTGTGGATATTAAATTTCTTTTGTTTTGGAAACGCATAGAAACATTGTTGATAGGATTGTTTTTTTTATATATAAAACAAAATATATTTAGTGTTGTTAACAAGACCTGGCTATTGTGTATAAATCAGACTATTTTATTGGAGTGTGTACTGCTGTGGAAGATGTTGGTGAGAATAAATAACTTATAATTATTGTTGTGGTGTGAACCAATAGATATTATAATATGTTATTATCCATTATACCCGTTAGTGGCGAGTTCAGGTACCCAGAGGCCCGAGGTTAAGTCCGGGTTGTTTCTGCACTGGCACCAGCCGGGCAGGCTAATAAATAGTGTGTGGAAACAGGGATGTGGACTTATTGGAAGGTTTGAGGGGGAAACAACCCTTACAGAGTGGCGCCCAACGTGGGGCAGGCATACAAATAGTGTGTGGAAACAGGGATGTGGACTGATAAGAAGGCGAGGGAGCAGTGAAGGGGAGAGAACCCTTACACATCTAACATTAATAAATACAAATAAATAATTATACATTTAACCATCTCCAACATTATGATAAAATAATTATACAATATGACTTTTCTATTTTTAAATTTCAGGGCAGGGAAGGTTCCATTACAGGCTGATGTTTGGATGTGGATTTTGTTTGGTTGCTATGGTGTGTGAGTTGTATGGTACATCCTACCTGCTGCCGGCTGCGCAGTGCGACTTTCAAATGTCTGCGCAGGAGAAAGGACTGCTCAACTCTATCAGTCTTATAGGTGAGACGTGTAGAATAAGTGTCATTAATATTCCTTCTTGATGTTAAACCAATTTGTTTTTATCATCCCTATCCAACAGTCGGGTGATTCAGTTAATTTATATTATAATTTATTAAAACATACGAGATAAGTGTCAATATTTTTAAAGAAGATAGATTTATGTTGAGTAAGCGCTATTTATGCTGATGCTTTTTCAAATTATCTGGATTGGAGACCTCTGTGGAACGAGCAAAGTGGGAATTTGTTGGAAAGAGAGGCGTCTTATATAAATCCAAAAATACATAAAGAGAGGTATACAGAGGCAGAAGTAAGAAGAGAAGTGAGACAGGGCTACCTCTGTCACCCTACCTGTTTAACTTGTTCGTAGAAAGTACAATAACAACAATGAAAGAAAAAACAAAAATAATCAAAATTAATGGAAAACCACATTGCAATATAGCAGATTCAGAAAGCGAGATGAACAAATTGCTTGAAATATTAAACACGATCTTAAATAAGTTTAAGCTGAAACCCGCCTCGGTGGCGTAGTTGGCTAACGCGCAAGTCGTGTTGAGCTCGACTGCTGAGGACGGGGAGATTGAGGTTCTAATCTCGGTCGGGTTAACTGGGGATGGCTTTTCCTAAATGGTTTTCCACTCTCCCTCCACGCAAATGCGGGTTCACTTCCTCTATTTCATCCTTCCTAATTCCTAATCAGTTAGCGTAATTAGTAATTAAAGTGTATAACCCGAACGGGTAGTAAGACGCGGTGCTAAATAATAATAATAATAATTTAAGCTGAAAATAAATACAAAGAAGACCAAATTCATAATATTAAACAGAAAAAAAAGGAATTAAGGCTAAAATAAGAATGGATTGACATGATTAGGACAAGCCAGGGATTCCTACTGGCTGAATAATTTGATTGACACGGAATATAGGTGTCTTTGAGATAAAATGGCTGGCAATGCCATACCAAGCTTTCCAAATAAAGAGAAACCTATTAGTAAATAGACAAATCTGTGTAGAGACTCCGAGAAAATTTGTTAAAACCTTTGTTTTGAGTGTGCTGACATCGGATGGGAAACCTGTACCTTAGGGAAACAGAAAGAAACAGACTTGAAACCACATAGATGTGGGTTTGGTGGAGACTAACAAAACAAACTGGACAACATGGCGGCAGAGACAAGGCCTGTCAAGGCATTCACAATACATCAAAAATATAAATAAAATATTATAAACGTATGATTATTCAAATTAAACGATAAAAAAACACAAAACATAATACAGATTATTTTCATCAAAGGACATTTATAAACTTACTTTTTAATAAGTACAAAATTGTGCATTTTATAGGTGAAAACACGAAACTTGGCTAGCCAGTGGTTAACTAATTAGTTATTATAAGCGCCGTAGGCATCGTCGGAATTCAAGATGAGTCGCCATATTTGAAAATGGCAACCAAGTTCCTTTATCGACCTGTAACTTGTGAATGGATTATCAGAATTTTATTTTAAGTTAGTGATTACTATTTTCGATAAACCTTAAGGGTTCCGCCCAGTTTAAAAAAGCTGAATCTCTAGTTCTAAAAATGAATTTCTACATTCAAAAACTTTTTTATGTTGACCAATATAAATTTTTGAAACATAATTACATAGGCTTTTCCGTTGATATCTCTTAAGTCCCTTGGACCAAAACTTTCTCAAAAAACGCTTATAAAAATCCAAATGTCAGTTTCAAGGTTGATTCAAGTGGTGTCGTGTACTGTACCTAACTTTACAATCGTTCAATTTCAATTCTATTGGTTTTGTTTTGAAACTTACATCATGGTGAAACATGAAAGA
The DNA here is from genome assembly GCA_901482245.1 of Timema douglasi. Classification (NCBI taxonomy): domain Eukaryota; kingdom Metazoa; phylum Arthropoda; class Insecta; order Phasmatodea; family Timematidae; genus Timema; species Timema douglasi. The sequence continues at coordinate 38,068 of CABEEJ010005664.1, read as the reverse complement.
AACATATTTATCTGATCATAAGGGTTCTATACAATATTCCAAAAACTATGTTACTTTAGCTATAGTCTGTGAAATTTATATTCTTACAAAGGAGTAAAAGAATTTCTTTTTTAATGTTTTTATTTATTAGTTTATTGTTCAGAATAAGAATGACTATTTTTTAAATAAGTTTGCTCCCTTTTAAATATCTTAAAACCGTATAGTTACATACCAGAGTGAGATTCGTGTTAAGTTCTAGTAACTGTTCTAGTGACGCTTTGCTTTTAAAGTTGGAATCGCTGTACTAAGATTTAGTAACTCTGTAGAGGCATTACTGCGTATATACCCCGTTTAGACTTATGATTTCCTTTACACTTATTATTTTTATGTACACAATGGCAATCTGATATGTTAAGGTAACTGATCGATGTTATTTATGACGAGATTTAGAAGTTTAAAAGTTAAATTAATTTGTTTAGTCTAGTCTAGTTTATGTAGGCTATGTTCACTTTTCCTCCTAGTGGATTTCTGTCCCTTTCAATGAAATTAACATAAAACACCCTGAAAACCACGAATGTGCTCATTATGGTGAAACGCAAATGAAACAAATCAATTTTGTGAAAATAGTTTGTATCCTCACGACACTATTAAATAAATAGTTTAAGAGTAAGCGTGTAGTCTGTTACAAGTGATCCTAATCAGATGGGAGATATGGAGACATTCTTCAAAGAAAGACTTGTGTACAGTGAAAAGCCGATCGATGCTACAACCACACATAGCAGATTCCAGATGTTCAAAAGCAACACATCAGACAAAGCAAAATATGAAAACTGGTAGTACTTCTGCAACCATGAAAACTCTCAAACGAAGCTGATGTTGGTTTTATTAAATTTTACATGGCTTGATATGTTCGAGAAGGAGATATTAATGACTGTTTCTGTCATTAAAACAATATTTATCCCCATCTCTAACAGATAATGAGTTACTAAATAAACTCTAAGGCTGGGTCTGACCTGATGAAATACTTGGTTGCAACAGAAGACAATAGTGACACCCATACAATTGATTATCCTGATACTGACATGATAATTATCGATGGTCCTGCTATTGTACATGTGATTATGCCTAAAAAATTACACTTTAAAGAAGTATTCACAAAGGATGATCAAATTAATCGTAAAACTTTTTTAAAAACCCAGCCTACACATAATAGGCAGATTATTTGACGTCTACAAGCCTAAAAGCCTTGAGAATGGCTTTTGAGCTAGAATAGGAAATGGAGCTCGTCATCGGGTCGAGTGGACAGCGACAATTGATCAAGAAAATGGTCTGATTTCCTAAAAGTGGATAAAACAAACCAAGAACTTTTATCGATACAGCATCAGTATCATGTTAAGGAGATGTCTTAGTTAATCTAGAATCTAGAGAAAAGTGTTCTATGCTCCTTTTCAAATCCTTCAATATGCACAGCACATTGGAAGAGCTAGGACTGCAAGCAAGAAGATTCAGACACCCAATTAATTTCACACGAAAGTCATGATGTTCCACAAAGCCAAATAAAATCAAATCCTAAAAATAAGTATAGATATGGATGTTTTTTTTGTCTTTGGCACCGTGTTACTATAATGTTCTAAATGGTCATCTTCGGGCTAATATTGGTACAGGGGAGACCTTTCACACATGTAAAATGTCTGAAGCATTTGTAAGATAAAAATACGAAGCTCTATCATTGTTCCATGCCCCAACAGGCTGTGATAACACCTGATAATTCTCAGGAAGAGGTGAAGTAATTTGCTTCACTAAATGTAAAATCCACCCAGAAGGCAACCCTGCCATCTGTGTTCTTTCCAGATCACCTCAGTAGAAGAAGTTGATGCTGTTATTATGCCTGTATTGAAAGATTTGTCATCCCACCAAGCTATCACTGTAGATAAGAAAAATTGTAAACCAAGCCAGATTTGTATTGTTTGTACAAAAAAATAGAACTTATTAAATTCTGACCATTTCCTAGTTGATAACAGTTTTATTTTATTTTTCTTACATTTTCATTTTTATAAATATTCAAACAGACAACTTCTTTCATTAAGAATCAGCTGATTCAAAGCCTAGCGCTTCATATCACAGTGCGGTGCCTCCAGAACCAAGAAACCTAAAACATTAAACTTGATACCTATGACTGCGTGACTGACGTTGCAGGTAACTATTTGACAATATAATAATATATATATAATTAGGCCCAATCTACCCTTGCAAATAATATATTCATCCCTACGTATTACTACCTGTGCAGGCTATACGCACGTCTGATAACACTATAATGGGGTAAGGATGAGGAAGAAAGACTATTAGAGGTAATCTCCCCATATTCACGTGGAAGCAGAGTGGGAGATCACCCTCAGTAGACCCGACCAGGACTCAAACCCCGATATTTTACTAATCAGAATGCCAGTCCAACACGAGGGTGACGTCTTACAGAACCAAACCACCATGTTCAACCTATATCTACTTGCAACAGGCTTATCTTAAATTGAATAGAATAAATGTATTTGAACTTTTTAACATATAAAAAGAAACCAAGCTTAAGCAAATTACTTTTATATTTTTATAAATATGCTTCAAGAATATTATCAAATCATCAACACCTTAATTGATTCACTCAAACTACGTCACCAATTACTGACCACACTGAGCTGGCTTGCAGTTGCAGCTTCTTATGAAAGCTATGAAAAGAAAGAGAGGTAGATGATCCTGTCATTGGTACGTTCCAGTGTAAAACGGAGTATGCATCGACCTTCTCCACATTACATACCCTCGTCATCTTGACACACACATGGGAGGTCACTCACAGACCTTCATGACAATACAGACTGCCGAGTATTGGAGCATCCGCCATTTTGATCAAAAACAGAGCCAGTAAAAACTATTCTATCTACTCAGATTTGAAGTAAGCGTTATAAATGTTTGATTCAACCTCCCTGGCCTTGCGACTATCCTCAGAAGAGCGATTGTTTCTACTGGATACTTAAACCAGGATAGGGGTGTTTAACCTCACTGATTTTCAATCTACGTCCCATTTGCTGTTAGTTTTCAGGGGTATAACCCACAACCCCCACGGTTGTGGGCAATGACCGATATTGTTCTTGTTTGTGATGGGTTTTTCTAAATATTGCTACACGATGGCTCTCTCATTTGATTTGTATATCGTTAACCCTTCTTGTTAGTCACCTGACTGGACAAATTCTTACAGCTAACTGGATACCAAACTAGAAATTACTATCAACACACCAGTTATAGGAAAATATAGAACAAATTACATAGTTTTCAGATAGCGGCAGTTTTAGTAGATGAGAGCTAAGTTTTGGGAATAACGCCAATGCTCATCTTCTTTCCATCAGTTTTATTATCTCAATAGTCTCCTGCAGCATTTTCCCATACTTTCCCCAGTACCATACGCTTTCAGGTCAATCGTCTAACCTCCAGCCCCCTCAACTATTTTTTTCATAAAATGAAATAAATACCTGCCATCTTTTAAAATACAAACGGTCGTTCTAAATTTTGATACAGCCCTAGTGTTTGCTAAACCAAGTCGTAACAGAAACAAGTCCAGGACATCTCGTCAACATCTTCGTTAATTGGTTTATCGTTCTTGCTATTATCAACAAAGAATAGATGATTAAAACTCAGAGGTAAGTTGTGTAATCGTAGGGGTACATGTATCAGAGCTAAGGAAACACCAGTCCATGAACTTATAAATGTACAGTTCTGATATAAATAGTGGCAATAGAGTACTGTATTGCAGATAGTAAGACAGTGCAATCCATCATATAGAAACCGCTACCTTTCAGGTAAACAGAATGTACATTCGTGTATCGTCTGAAAGCAAAGGTAAATAGTTAAACAATATCTAGAGGAGACCCATCTTTGATTACAAATAGCTGTAAAAATAATTATGTGTCTTTAGTAAAATCATAATTACTATCAAATATTATTTCTGCAGAACACCACCTTACCACTTCATATTATAAATATGATTAATATTTTAATCAGTCTTTACTGACATATATTTTCATTTTTTATTATCAGTGCCAGGGTTTTTCATCTCGAACATCCAATAATTAAATTATTTTGTAGTATCACCAAAATATAAAAACATGAGATGATATAATATGGTATATGTATTTCATACACACACACACACACACACACACATATATATATATATATATAAAAGCTAAGCTAACTACCTATGTTCTATAATTACATCGTATTATATGTAAAAAGACCATGACTAAGCAATGCAGCAGAATATATGTAATACTTCTGTGTATGTGTAGTTAGTCCATGTAATGTTTTATCTGTTATTCTCGCTATCAGGTGTGATCTCCAGCTCGCACCTGTGGGGGTATCTGGCTGACACTAAGGGTCGCAGGAAGATACTCATGGTCACTCTTGCCATGGATGCTGTGTGTGCAGTCATATCGTGCTTCGCTCCAACATTCTACATCTACCTCGTGGTTCGCTATTTCTGTGGCTTCTTGTAAGTATCGTGGGTCTTCTAACCCAGGAACAGTCCAAAAAGGGACAAGTTAATATTTCTTTATATTAAGTTCATTTAGGGTAGGCCTACATCTTTCTTTGGCCAGATAACACAACGTTTTTCAGATAGATAGGGAGACATTTGTAGAGATAGAAGCTCGCCTTTCATTCGACAAGGCACGTTACTCATCTGAAATGCAGACATAATCGGCCCAAAAAAGATGAACCTGTTTTATCCGCGAACGAACATAAATCGGTAAACGTTTGATGTTGGATTGCAATAATTATTGAAAGAGTTGAAAATATCAAAGAAGTTCATTCAACACTGGTTCAACGGGTGACTATGGAGTGTTCCGCCATGAGATCCGACACCAATATTGATCACAGGAAGGATAACTCGGGTGTGTTTGGGCCCAATGACAATTAATTTAGGTCAGTTTTGTTCAACTTTTGAATGGAAGGACTGATCGCAGGTCTTATGTTGTCAAACTGGAAACATTTAGATTATATTACACATTTAATTCACTGATTTCTGGTCAACACCATTAAACTAAAGAATTTATGAAAAATATTCGATCGTATAGTAATGCGTTTAAAATTTCATTGTTCGTGGGTAAATAAGACATCGGGGATTGATTCATGCCAACATTTAAATATAATAGACACCTATATAGCTCGACTAGCAGTGTTTGCCTATTGCCCCAACGATGAGAAGATTCTACAGATTTATTTTGTTTCTGATTCCGCATTACAAGTTTAAATGCGATGTTTATGAATTAATTTTGGGTCGATACATGGACCACAATGGAAACAGAAAGATTAGATTTTATTCGCGATAATCAACGACAGCTAAGACTTGAAAATAATATTCAACTGCAAGACACTTTGAAAGACAACTAGTACGCCTAGCATGTTGAGAAGCTGCTGATTCTGCCGTCTTCAACTACAGGTGGACCCAGATATATACATGAGCGTGCACAATAAGCCATGAGATAAGTGAGAAATTATGGTCCCAGATCTGCTTATTTAATTTATTTGTGACCCTAACTAACAGGGCATTGAAGACAATATACTTAAACAAAATATCCACTATATAGGTATGATAAACCGAGTATTTCATTTGAAAATTCAAATGTTTATGGACAAAGGCAAGGTTATCGGCCTTACGAACTATTTTATTTACACTGTAGAGTGGCAAAGGCGAGTAATGCCATGATTTAGGGGGGGGG
>CABEEJ010005664.1:0-32245 GCA_901482245.1 Timema douglasi | reverse complement strand
TGGGGGGGGGGGGGGGAGGATCAATCCTAGCGATATAGAAGAGGTGATAAGTGCTGATATTCTTGATCCAAACCTCGACCCAAAGCTGTATGTAAGTGTAACTAAACATATGACACATGGACCTTAGTGACCTTTGAATCAATTATCTCCACGCATACATGCAGGTGCATGCAGCAACGAAGTCCCTATCATGTGGGGCGCTCGGCCATGATCTGTTCTGGCACCTTGTAGATAGAACATTGTTTATTGGTCCCAAACAATCTATTCTTGTTGAAATTTTTCAATTCACAAATTAATGCGGAGCTGTGAAATTCCTTTGAACCCATTAAGTATGTATCTAAGTAAATCAATAAAGGCAGTAATAACGGACGTTTAGTATTAATTCAGCCAATGAAATGGAACAATTTCAGCCGAGACGCTACGTCATTAAATCTGTGGAAGTATGGAGATTATTATATTTTAACATCAACGAAATAGTTTATTCTATTATGCATTTAACTGTCCATCTTGAAAATGGTCTTGTGTATTTTCCAACGTGTAACGTGACTGAAGTCACAAACAGCCCTCGTGACACAACAATAACAACCATCAAACTGTGCGCTGAATATCCCTTTCTTGAGACGCTTACTTACAATGAGTTTGATTCATACTATACTTAGGGCAGTAAACAAATTCTAGCACCGAAAGCACGGTGATTTTGTTAAGGGATACTCCAGAGTAATGAAGAGTCATGCTCTCAGCCGGGTATGTACTGTAGTCTGCACGTGTTATTATTTGAAAATGTGGCGCCATGTTGTCAAAGGTCAAAAGTCACTTGAAAACTTACTTACCGTGGACGGCTTACCCCATGCCTCTATTAATTAGCTTGCAGATCATTGAGACTAATAGATGATTACTGACACTAGAACAGTAATTTAGCAAAAACCGCTTAGTTAAGCTAATCATCCTCATTCATATATTTCCTTTTTATTATACTAATTTTTTTTTGTCGCGTGACAGACCTCTTCGCAAAATGACTCATCCACAGAGAAAACATGTCAAAAGGTATTTAATATGGAATCCAAACGGAACAATTGGTAAACAATTTGGACTTGAATAGTGATAATTTTAATGCAGATTTGACTGAAAGCTTATTTGTAGGATATTTCTCGGACAAAGCAACGAAGGATTTTTTTACCTAGAAATATGAAATGATTTACATATTATGATAACGGCTATTATATATTTACGACATACAACTGGCTAGTTTTATTACAAATATAGATTAAAACCAAGCCTCTACTAAACACAGAACCATTTACTGTGTAGGGCCTACATTAAAGTATTATAGATTGTTCGAGACCCAATCGGAAAATACGTGTTTTCTTAATATGCGCCTGGAGGTCCCGGAAATAATTTTCTAATTAATGTGTTTTTGGCTAAGTTTAGCTCTGAGGGACATTGCGCTTGCTGGGGCATCATTGGACATTGCCACTACTTTACTAGAAGGGCGCAGGACAATGTGTGTGAAACTTAAACTAGCTTTGAATATTTATAGCGACCAAATCATAATGTGCAGGGTGTTGAAGAAAGGTTTACTGCAAATATGTTCTATTATTGTATAGGATGAAAGTAAAATGTCCCATCAAACCTAAATTGAAGCTTTAGATATAACTCTGAGAGATCTCAGAAGTATTAACGAGTCCCGGTGTAAATCACCATATTGTTCTCAGGAGACTTCCGACCAACTCTACAAGTAAGTCCGAGAACCACTAGAGCTGATGAGGTCAATACCTACCTGAAAAAATTCCTACATATGCTATGACATGGAGGAACATTCCCTGTATACCAACATGTATACCGCCTGTTTTGAGAAAAGAGCTTAAACTTATTTGCTGATATATTACTGAAACTTTGCAATGTAGTACTCTCGCAAAGCACAACGTGTCCTTGGATAACCTACATCTTTTCGTTAATTCAATACCTGTTAGAAGCACCATCCCACATTTGCATATATATAGTAGTGAATCAGCAGGAACCTGTTCTCTACCACATTGAATTTTTGAATTTCCTTATATTAAGCCATCAAGTTACCCATCAAAGGTCTTAAATTAAAAGTGGCCAACTAAAGGTCACGCTAAGGGAGAAAGGGTATTGATACCAATATCCTATAGTTACAGCAGACCTGTCCTTCCAGTTTAAAGGAATGTAATTTTGTAACCTTGTTTCAACATATAAACATTAAGAGGTTGTCTCACACACCATCCTGGCCCCAGTTGAGCCATCTCAGCAAAAAACTATAACTCCACAATCAATCGTGGCACTGTTTAACATTGGACTGAAGTGAGGTTCATTTCCCGACGCCAGTGCCGAGACGCGCTCACAGAAAAAAAGAAGAGTGATATGCTCGATCACACCACTTTCTACCAGCCACACTCGGCCAACTCGTAGAACTGTTCTTACACGCGCGTCTGGTGACTTGGAGCATGTAACAGTATGTCCTAGACGCATGGCTGCCCTCAACCCTCTCTCTCTCTCCTGTTGTTATATAATGATAGGGTGTCTGTGTTATAGACACATACTACTTACTGGCTACAAGGTGAGCGACATTTCCAGAGGCTGATTTAAATGTTAGGTTAGTCATAATTCCCTTTTAGCTTAAAATTTTATATTATATTAAAAATTATTGTTCTGGACTATTCTACTTAAAACTTATTAATTATTGGCACTATACGGATCCTCTAAATTTTTGGTATTTAAAACCATGATAATATTTAATATCTTTGGGCGGTTATTTAAAACAGTTTTTTGAACTTTTATTATGATCCCTATGGGGAACCTTTGGATACTGTGGCTTAGCTGGTAACTTTTCTTAACCGCTTGACGGATGTTTTTTTTAACCCTTGAGTACCGCTACTTGGGATGGTCATTTAAACCCGATGGCATCATTTACCAGTTATTCTTATTTTAATATATTAGGGAATTACTTTAATCTCGTTATTTATTAAGATACTTTTTATTATTGTTGGAAACGTTTAAAGTTTATGAGTTGTTAGTCAAAAAAGGGGCCGCAAGTCGGTGAGGCTATACCGCAGTCTTGGCTTTATTTACAAATATCTTTCTTTTGTAAGCCATTAGGGGGCATAGGTTTCAATATTATTACCTTTGAGAATAGATTCTAATATGTCTATTATTCTAATATTCAGTCGGGAGAAAATTTATTATATGATACTCTATTGTTATTTTTTGACCTTTGAGGACTGTCTGTTAGTGACTTAACTCTTAGGTGTATTTGCTGGATCACATTAATGATGCGCTGGATGATTAATTTGTTATTATGGCAGGACTAATTGAGGTTAATTTGAAGGTCAATTCAGAATAGATTATTTAATGTATTTTGAATCGCTATTTATGGGCGAGAGTATTATATTACGTTAGATATTACTTTTGACCATTTGCCTCACAGTGTGTGATGCCTTTGGAGCCCATTAAACGATTGTTTTCCTCAAATATATATTTTTACGACGCCTAACCCTTTATGTTGTCTCTCTCTCATTGAGTTGTATGTAATTTGTTATCTGAGTAAAATAACTCTCTTGTTACCATCCCCGACTGTTATTTCCGAGTGGTGATAGAGGTGGGGGTTACAATTTCTTATCAAAGTTTGATTTGCAATAGCCATCAACACAGCCCAAGGACAAACCCTGAAGGCGGAAAGTAATATCCGCGGTGGGTGTTTCTCACCTGGACGACTAAATGTGATGTGTTCCCGTGTTATTTCTAGCAGCGACTTTTATCTGATCGCCTCTGATGGTCGAACCTTAAACGTCGTTTGCAACGAGGCTTTATGTTAAATCTAATACCTTAATTTACTTTTGTTAATACAAATATTATGTGCATCTAACCTTAGAACAAGAAAATTACTATACATTTTATTTTTGAGCGGATGTATGTATATTCTATCAACTCCAAGGCTTGCATCATGGTAATCAATACCTGATACGTCGTGTGACTTATTCTTTGTATGGATAGTCAAAACTTCAAAGATTAAAAACGTTTTATTAATCGGCATTCTTTTATAACCGACATTATCGCGATCGAAGCCCCAGGCAAATGATGATAAAATATAAAGTGGTTGAGATAAGATGGAAGAGGGAGGACTAAAAATGAGTATAGACTGCTCATTGGTCAGTAAGTAATAGATCAAGGGGAACGTTGAGCTGTCCACAAGCCCACACTAGGCTAGGAATTTAATGGAACAATAATTGAAAGCAAATCTATCCGTATTTTCACGGAGAGAGTTAGACACTGTATCAGACAAAGCACCATCAATACAACCAATCGGGATCATATCTCCGACCACTCCAATAATGGTGATTCAATATACTGAGAGAGTGACTGTGACAAATAGCTTTTCAATGAGCTGGAACAGAAACGAGGGTGACCAGATACCTCCTTTTTGATGGTTCTTGATGTTATCTTGTTAGTGTGTTCCATGTAAGCCACATGTGTGTGTGTGCAGTGTGTGCGGACCCTCTGCCATAGTGTATGCCTACATAGGAGAGTTCCACGCAGCTCCTACCAGAGCCAGAGCTATCGTGTTCGTTAGTGTGGTGGTGTCCATTGCCAGTATTGGTCAACCAGGTGAGTGTGTCAACGGCAATCACATTACAAGCTAGTGGTGCAGGGAAAATGCAGAGGCCTGTGGGGCATTGATACCCCCGGGTGGGTGGGGGGTCCGGAGATCTCACTTGAGTTTCAGGCTTATATCTGGGGTATTTTCAATATAAATGTATTAGCTTAGAAAGCTTGATACAACAAAGCTGTGCTTGGGTATATCATACTACAAAACAATCATCCTCTTCTCGTATACAGGAGGAGATGTGTGAAATAATTTGAAACCATACTATTCACAGAGTATCTTTTTATAGAATAAAATATTTAAATAAGCTAAGGAAATTTAAATTAATTCTCTTTATTTAAATAATCAAATAAACTTTTTGTAATCTCTCTACTATTTAGCTTTTTCTTTAACGCTCTTGCATCCCCAAAGCTTTCCGTCATTCTCTACCCCTCTCCCCCTTTCTCTGTTCAGCCCCTCAGGGGCTTAAGGTCACTAACCAAGCCTCCCCCTCCCTTTCTTCGTGGCCACTCGACAGCGAGCCGAGTTTTCCCGAACCATCCAACTAGGGGAGATACAAAATCGGACAGACAGCTAGCTGGGGTCATTCGTCCGTTGTACATCCTCGGTGCTGGTCAACAACCTCACCACAGTCCAATGTTCACGTGGATGTTCTTTTCTCGCCTAAGCGGCCCAACATAGCCTTCCTTCCTGCCCGGTTCACCACGTTAACTCGACGAACCCTCCCTTCCTGACGGTCCTGACGGTTCACCGCGGTAACTCACCGAACCCTCCCCCAAAGTTTCCTTCCTACCACCCTCAAATGAGCCCTATCATAAAAGGATACGTGAGTACTACCAACAATCGGGGGTGACGATGAACTATCAGGGAACTACTTAACAAAAGTCTAACAAAATGACTTCAAAATAAGTCATAAGTTGTTCTACGCACTGGGTTGTTTTTGATGAACTCTTTTACAAGTGATCTAAGATCCAAGTTGTCCAGAATAACCTGAAGTGCGGTTAGTACCTCTTTGTTAAGATGCATTCAAATATTGGGAGTCTCTGCCCCTCAACAACAACATTGGAGGGGGGTCTCTGCACCACCCAGCCCCGTGGTGGTACGCCGGGGGGGGGATGTACAACACAAACCAAATTATAAGCTAGTGGTGCAAGATGGAAAGTGGGTGAGGGGGAAGAATTGAAAGCTACCGTTCCTGAAAGGCCTAAGAGTTGGACATGAATAAATATTCAACACAAACACAAGTTAAGTAAAATAAATTAAGGTATGGTAGGAATAAAAAATATATTGCATTTAATTGACTTGAGCAATGGGTTTACATAGCGAGCGTCTTTACTTGAATGAATTGATGGTACACACAGTTTACATACAACTAGACCTCTGGTACTAAGTAGTAACAGACACAGAGCCTGGTCTCAAGTGAACACACGTGACCACTGGGGCATGTGAAGTGAGACGAGGAAATATAATTGGATGTTACACGACATTCAATCAAAACGAGCTCACGCGCAAGACTCGACGAGCCTTGTCCCCTCTGAGGACGTCTGCTTCTTTACACGTCAATCATGGTTGGTGATGTGTTATTGGTGATGTGAGCTGGTGAGATGTTCTGACTCAAAGTCAGTTCTTGATCTCACAGACACTAGTGCCTGAGGTGGGAATGGGGGGTATGTTTCAAGAGCCAATCACCACGCGTTGTTGGAATGACGTCAGTTTAATATTAAAACACCCGCCGAGCAACATCAACAGTTGATCTTTCCACGAGTGTTAAAGTAAACAGTATCTGGTAGGACACGTGTTTCTGTTCAGTGGCTGTCGGAACGGTTACCTTGGCAATGGTAGTGGTCGACGTACGGAGGTCGGGGTTGGGATCCTAGGAACCTGTATCATATTGTAGGGATGGGTCCTTACAAGCTACAGAATATACTAACACAGTTTGTTTTAATATGGCTACTAGCTATATACGCCAGAAGAAGCTAGATACCATCGTGTGAGCTGAGTTACCTCCATTACTGTTCCCAGCCTGTGGTCAGCACTTAAGACTAGGGCAGGCACAACGTCCAGTCCCCGGCCGTCAATTTATCAATATGAGAGAGTAAACCAACAATTTCATTAATTTTCGGCCATGCTGGGAATTGAACCCAGGACCCTTAGATCCCTAGGCCGACACGCTACCAACTGGGCTAAGGTGTCGGGCTCTGTGAACCGAGTCTGGAAATAAATGTACAGCTGTGTAGAGAATGTCCGATCCCTCGGCTCAGTCGCTAGCGTGTCTGTCTAGGGATCTAAGGGTCCCGGGTTTGATTCTCGGCAAAATGTATCACTAGTGAAATTGAAAAATTCCTCTTGCAAAGTCAAGAACTAGCTGCACGGGGGTCGGGTGTTGTGTCTTTTGTAGGTGTAAATTAGTTTATAAGTGGCGTGCTGAAAACTCAGTCATCTTGGAAAGAGCATGTGAAATACTTGAAATAGAGAGCATTGGTGGGGAGGCGGGCTTGAAGTCAGGCTCACCTGGCGTGGTTTGCTGGTGATGGAGAGGCTTCTAAACCCGGACTGAGCTGAACAACAATCAACATATATAACTGTCGCTCTAACAATATCTCCTGACCAACTGGGACAGTCGTGTTCCATCACTCGGGATAGAGGGAACTCACCAAGTAGACATTGCTGTCAGAAACAACAGTCACAGCGTTGTGAAAGGTATTCCCGGAAGGTAGTTTTCGGGTGTCCATAAATCATTCTTGCAGACGCCAGGGCTACTACCAATAATTTAAGTTTGTTTTGATAACAAATAAAATTAGGAAATATTCAGATTTCCTCTCTAGATTAGCCTTTCACTATGGAGTTGTCTTTAATTAAAATAGATAGAAATATGTAAACTAATATGAAAGGGAAATTTATCTCGAAAGGGGGGAAGGTGCCTAGTAAGTAATAATTCATATAATTACAAGAGTCTTTCCTAGTAGTAATAATAACCACAACAAGGGATTGTCCGGCTAAGTGCTACCAGTTAGTTGTAACGTAATAAGTGTCTCTTAACACATGTGTATATTTATATCAGAGGTGCACCTTGACTTGCAACTGTTTTTAATTTGTGTTGGCAGGACTGGCTTGGCTAGTGATTCCCCGGCCATGGAGTTTCCAACTGGCGTGGTTTACTTTCAATTCATGGCGGGTGTTTGTGTTCCTCTGCGCTGTACCGAGCATCTTGACCTGCCTGTTCCTTCTCTTCTTCCTCCCCGAGAGCCCGAAATACTACCTCGTCAAAGGAAGAGAAGAGGAGGCCCTGACCATCCTCAGACGCATGTACTCTCTGAACAACAACAAGAGCCCAGACGATTACCCGGTTAGACTCTTACTCAACTTACAGAACACTTATAAAATGTGGGAACTACATTCATTTTACCTGGTAATATCATATTTTTAGTTGTAGTTGAATTGCAGTTCTCTCTGAACGAGTTGCTAGATTATAGCGGAATTTGTGTTCACATTTATATATATATATATATATATATATATATATGTGTGTGTGTGTGTATTGTTTCAATCTAAATGTCTTTTATTGACTTGTACAGCTCTTATAAATCTAAGTAATAAATTAGCACATGACATATTTCAAAATTTGAAGACAGATTTATAATATTAAGATATAAGTATCAGTTCTAAAATATATTTAATAGGGACAAACATTTAATTAATGGAAATACATGAAAATTTATTTATAGAGCTATTGGATCAATATAAAAGTAAATCCTTATTAGTTTTGTATATTTTAACATCATGTTGCAGGGATGCACACCCATTGGTCCACAAATTATTCGTAGCACCCACGATTGTGCGCCATTGTAGGACCACACCTATATCTAGTAATATTCTTAACCTGATTGTATCAATGTTAGTGTTTCAAGTTTTGAGGCTGAATGTCTGAGTGATACCCATCCCGGGGCTGTTGTATATAACAATAGTTCTCCTATTTTTAATGTGCTGGTATTCTCTCGCAGGTAAAATCTATAAAGATGGAGCTCCCCCCCGAAGAGCTGGAGCGATTGAAGGCCTTGTCTGAAAGGCCAACTCTCCTGACGGTGGTGAAGAGCGTCTGGCAACAGACTGCACCTCTGTTCTGCGGGCCGCATCTCGGGGCGACTCTGCTCGTGTGTTCCACGCAGTTCGGACTGTTTACATGGTACGACCACAACATAACTGCAGTGCTGTACAATGTGATCTAATGATATAGCTAACCGGAGAGCTTGGAACAAATAAATGATACGGACTTTCTCACTCCATTATTTTAAAATGGAGATAGTTACTCAAAACTAGTAATATACACTAGTGTAACACCGCCCTTATTCACCACAGAATCAAGGCTGGTACACAACATTAATATTAAATAAGAATACCAAAAACATAATAAATGCAGAGGAGCCGATAGGACGACCACAAGGTAAATAGACCGTACTCAGGTCCATCTGTCTTCTGCTTCCCTGTACCCATTCTACAAATATTTAACAACTTAAATATTGGATACCCTACCGGATATCAGTGAAGGATATAACATAAGTATATGAAACGTAAAAATATGATTTGTAAATAACAGTTTATTTATTAATATAAGATATAGATAGGTTGAATATTGCACAATACAAAGAAAAATATATAGGAGAATATTATAAAAGCAATAGTCACGGGTCATATCAATCACCCTAAACTTGATTAATGTCTGATTACTCGATTCATCAATGACTTCCACAAAAGATTTAATTTAAAGTACTTGTAATAATTTCCAAGTATCAACACTTGTACATATATAAATACAACACCGGACCAAGCGTTTTAAGATGACAAAGCCTAATTCCCCTCAGAAGAGCATCAGAAAAGATCCTAAGCAATAACTTCAACTCAATCATAGGTTGTCAAGGTTTTTAAAAGATTTTATAAAAAGATTACCCATAGTAAATAGCAAAAATACTACTGAATAAAAAATCATTTTTATGCCGGATGGGCTATAAGTTAAAAACATAATTCTCATAACAATATAAGGCCAACTTTCGCAAAAATATGGCGTCTCACGCCAGATAGAATATAAGTTTTAACCACTATACAATTAAACTCTAATTGGCGTCTCATTTGTATAGAAAATATTGATATCACGCAAGCCCACAAAGGGGATTTTGCGTCTAGAAAACCTAATATAAAGATAAACATTATTTACCACAACTAATTCTATATATCGAGATATCGAAGTATTACGCGATATCCTTGCGTAATTATCTATACATTATGGAGAGTCTAATATTAACATTTATTTGGCTGAAATAGAATTTTAAATTATAATAGCCGAAATAGAATTTTGTACCTTATAACATCCTGGACACCTATATGGGTCCAAGGACAGTATCCTGACAAGAGTAAATAACACATCTGAATTACACTATTATATACGCTAACATGCTTGCTCAGAGAGGGGGAAAAGGGGTAACGAAAACAAAGGCAAACACAAAATAAAGAAGAGAGGGAAGGGATAACCAGACGGAGGTAGAACAATTGAGTAGTTTGGAGAAAGACCTAGCACCACCTTTTCGGACATGTACATCACACATTTCCCAACATGCCCCGCGATGAATCATTGTTCAAGCTTACACAATCTTCACGCAATTAGTCTGTACGCAATGTGTATCGTGGTATGTAGGGCTTGTGCGGGGAGTCTACTTGGGAGGGGCAACTACTGAATGGGGCATTGGTGAGTTCACTCATTTTTATTTTTAATAATGTCCAATCTTGCTAATTTCTTTAACTCTTGCAGCTGCAGCTTTATGGTAATAAACGCTACACTAGCAAACCCGAGCAAAATTTGCGTTATATTTACGTAAAACTTTGTTGACTCCAGGTTTTAAATTTTATTATTAAATTTTAGGGAATTAAAGTAATTTGTGTATTTGGGCTAAAAAATAGATAAAAAAGATCTATATTGGTTCCACAAAGTCAACACTTCGTACTAAAATTTTGAATTCCTGTTAAAATTTACTACATTTTATTAGGTGTTGCACATCTTCAGGTCATCCCATTGCTAAAAATTCCTCATTTATATATTTTTACCAATAACACACACAAAAACTCTTTTCAGTGTTCGTGATGTCATGAAAAGCCGACATCATCAACATCTAGGTTTAGATTTTTTTGACGGTTGCAATACTTTACCTTTAAAATGTTAAAGTATATTTACTATAATTTTATATAATTGCCTGTAATTTGGAAATGATTGGTTTTTATAAAAATATGTTTCTAATAGGAGATTTCTTATTTTAAATAGATCTATATATTTTCAATGATAAGTTATTTCACATCTCAAAGAGTTACGGAAATATGATTTAAAAAAATGAGAATTTACAAATAAAACCGGAACCCTTAAAGCCATTTTGAAGAAAAATTTAAAATATCTATTTTGTTTGTAATATCAATGACAGTTTATAAATTAAATTTAATCAAAATCGTTAAGAACCCATCTTGATAAAATATATTTTATCTCTTTTCTCCCTTCATTCCACTACCCTTAATTTTAGGGTTGGATACACAATTTAAAAAAAAAAACCTTGGTGCAGCCCTATGAAAATCCTAAATACTAAGCTTTAGCTCGATCGCTAAAATAGTTCAGTCTCCAGTCCGATGTACAGACAGACAGACGGAAATTCAAAAACAACTTTTTCAGATTCGGGGGAGTCATGAAAAGTCTAAATTCATCAAAATCTCGAGTTGGATGTTTGTGATAATCACAATACTTTCTCTACTTGTAAGGTAGTGAGAAAGTAAAGGTGACATTCACAATGAGAACTCTATAACAAAAAAACAAACATGGAAGGACAGAAGGAAATGCAGATTTTCAACAATACTCCTGATTGCAACGACAAACAGAGTATTATTTCAAATACTACCCTGAGGCATCAATCTTCCTGGGAAAAAAAAATCACAAGATAAGATATTGCTCAACCTTACCCGGAAATGTATTATGACAGAAAATTTAATAATTTAAAACACAATAGTATGTAATAAATTAATCCAAATTTTTGGTGTTCACGTGCATATTTGTCATATACACGATCCACCCCAGTGTATCCCGTACAAATCAAAACCTCATCAAATATGGAGGTCCAGATTATGGTTGGTAAGACAAGCAACGCTACCTTTATTAATAGATGATGATTTATCATGTTAGACAATATGTAATTTGCTGAATACTAGCCTCCTTAATTAACTTAGTCACGATTTTTAATGCTCATATTAAGGAAATTAAATTACTAATTTCTTTCCTGAACCCTTGCACATTGTTGTAATACCATCTTGAACCACGAGTAGGCTACACATATCTATTATACAGGAGGACTTAAAACAGGAATAGGTCACTCTTAATAGAGTGCCAGAATGCAGTTGTTTCTGGAACGTCTGATTTAGCCGCTCTATTTACGTATATATTTATCGTAGCTAAACGTGCTCGTTTCACCATCATAACATACTAAACGTGCTAGTTTCACCATCATAATATACTAAACGTGCTAGTTTCACCATCATAATATATTAAAAGTGCTAGTTTCACCATCATAATATACTAAACGTGCTAGTTTCACCATAATAATATACTAAACGTGCTAGTTTTACCATCATAATATACTAAACGTGCTAGTTTCGCCATCATAATATACTAAATGTGCTAGTTTCCCCATCATAATATACTAAACGTGCTAGTTTCACCATCATAATATACTAAAGATCTAGCCAGGAAATGGGGGTAATGCCCTAACACTTCCTAGATGTAGGCCTACTAAAACTTAAGATGGGTCGTATAACATGCTTCTCAATCTGTCATTGCATTGACACTGTAATGAGCTGCAACAAAGGTTTAGAAGTACGACACCATTATTTAACTTCGGGATTAACATTGAGCTCTCACAAGAAACACTTAGAGAAACTCCACCTGGGACAGAAACCAGCAGCGATGTATCGGTCTAGGTTAAACCCAGTTCTAGATCAGACACATTAGAGAAAGACTACGCGCGGGCACTTTGATCACACCTTAACCTTGGTGATCCCCTTTTAGTCTCCTGTTACGACCAGCAGTGTGTACTGTGGGATTATAGCTCAGGGGAAAACAGACTAAATCGTGTGGGGCGAAAATATATTAACTATGTAGTAATAGAAAATATTAGTGTTGCATATTTCATTATTTGCTAGTTTGTTGCATATTTCATTATTCGCTAGTTTCACTTGGTTATTTCCACCCCTATTCCCCCTCACTCAACTGCAGATTTCTTGGAATTAGCCACCCCTCTACCCTCCTTCTACTCACACCTGTCGCTTATTCCGTCTCAAACAGTGGTCATTGGATTACAATCTCTATCACAGCTCGGTGAATCTCTCTTTCTCAGTTTCTTTTGGAAATGAACTCACCAAAAACTCTGTGGAAGGTGATTTTAGTGTGAGACTCTTCATAAATAATAAGTTAGTAAGGTTCTCTGTGTGTATTTTTATTTAATACAATATGTGCTCATTAAACGCGAGTGTTTAGGGGAGCTCCTCTCGCCAATTAATATTCTTAAGAATCAAGAAGAATTCTTAAGATCAAGACGATCAAGAACATCACTAACAGGTATTCTCGGATCTCCAGTCAATGGTACCCCTCAAACGTAGGCTCTACACAATACATATTTTTTCTAAAACAACATTCAACTCCCGTCTCTGTTTTAGTATACCTAAAACTGGTCCTCCGAAATCAAATTGCTTTTTTTTGTTAGTCTTAACTACATTAAAGAGACAGATCGCTCATACAATTAGAATACTATCTGGCACAAAAGTTTGTGCCAAGATACCTAACATAGGTAGTGATCGTTGAATAAGATAATGTTATTGAGCTTTAGTGTAACTCGGCTAGTAAATAAATTTAAATTCCTTTTGTGAGTACCGTAGTTATTAATAATTAATTTATTAAAACGATTTTCAGTTGTGAATTACTTTGCTCTGATATTGATTCAAAATATTTACAAACTGTACTAGATAACTTAATAAATATTTTTAAATAGCTAACAACTATCCCTACAGTTGAGGTTTTGTTTGAATATCTTTCAACTGTCACATCTTAGTTTTATGAGTCTATTTTTCCCTTGAAGATTGAGGTTTAACTAGCTTTTTTTTATTCCATACAAACTTTAAATTTAAGAACCAAGAATCTATTGTATTTTTACTTTCTCACTATCTTACAGATAAAGAAAGTATTGTGATCGTCAAAAAAAAAAATCGAACTCGAGATTTTGATGAATCTCGACGTTTCATGACCTCCCCAACTCAGAAAAAGTTGTTTTTGAATCTCCATCTGTCTGTCTTACCTCCAACTAGAGCCTAAACTATTTTACCAATCGGGTAAAGACTGAAGGGAAAAAATAGAAAAAGTTGATTTTCTAAAAATCGGCTCTAACGATTTTGATTAAATTTCATTTATAAACATTTATAGATATTATAAACAAAATAGCTACTCTCAATATTTCGGCAAAATGACTTTAAGGGCGCCGGTCTGATGAGTAAATAAACTTGTTTTCATAATATCTCCTAAACTATTTGAAATATGAAACTACTTATCGCTACAAATATGTAGGTCTATTTAAAAAACAAATATATTAATTGAATCATATTTTAATAAAACCAATAACTTTCAAGCTATACGCAAATATATATATATATTGTTTAACGTTTTGAACACAGAAGGTTTAAGTATTGCGACCGTAAAAAGAAACTAAACTGAAATGTTGATGAATGTCGAAGTCTCATGACCCACAAAGCCCTAAAAATAGGTCTTTTTAATGCCGTCTGTCCGTGTGTCTATTTAAACTTAAAATTAAGAGTAGTTTAATAAAGTGCAAAAAGATAAAAAAATAGATTTTTTCAAAATAGGCTCTAACAATTTTGATTAAAATTCGTATCTAGGAGTTGATTAAGATTATAAATAAACTGGCTATTTTCATTTTCCCATGAAAATGATTTTTTGGGTGATTTACAGAAGCAGAATTTTCCGTATCTACGCAACTATTTGAGATACTAAATAACTTATCATTGCTAAATTGTAGTACTATTTTATATAAAAAACTTTTATATCAAATATATTTTTATAAAACCAACAGTTTCTGGGATATTGGCAAATATATTAATACAATTTTGTGAGCTTTAGTTGTAAAGAGATACTACTTAAGTTTTAACGCAATAACTCTCCAATGCCATAGAGTAATTAAATATCATTAAGTCTCTCAAATGTATGTTGTTTTTCCTTAAACCTCTTAGGAGAAATGTTTGTACAACAATGATCTATCTCCATTTTAGACTCAATACTCAATATCTACATTTTTTATTGGCCAAAATGTATAAATGAATAATTAAATATCAATGCGATGACTTGAAGATGTGCAAAACCTAATAAAATATTAAAATTTTAACCGGACATAGAAATTTTAATACGAAGTGTTGACCCTTGTGGACCTAATATTAATCTTTTTTATTGGTCCAAACATACAAATGAGGACATACATTCTTTAAAAATACAATTATAACATTTTAAATCAGGACTCAAAAAATGTTTTACATAAGTATAGTGCAATTTATGCTTGGTTTTGCTATTGTATATTAATTCGTTTTACATAATATATTACGAGATATGAGTAAATATCTCCATTTTTAAACAATAGAGTGAGAAGGTCCGTGCGGAGTTCCGTACTATTTATTTTTTATTTTCTGGCGTCTTGTCTCTATTTTTCAAGAACAAGATAATGTATTCCCTAAACTAACAAAACCAATCATAGCTTTGGGACAAGATTCGCGGAATATTTCTATATAGTAGGCCTAAAGTAAATCTTAATGTTCACATTCTACGTCACGAGGTGGAGAATTTAATTGCTTATGATACAATTTGGTTTGTTTTTATTTTATTTCTTTACTTGTTATGTGAATAATATTGGTTTGGCCCTTAGTTCAGTAATTGAAGATTGGTGTTCTAAGCTAAATGTCAAATATTTACAAACGAAAAAAAAGAAATCTTTATAGGCCCTACCACAATAATTATAAATTATGGTGATTCAAAGAAGATACAGTGTAACTCTAACTATTCGGATGGTTGAATTAATCATTTAATCAAGGCAATGTTCCGAAAGAAAACGCAAAATTTACTCTAAAATAACGTTTTTATTATTTTAGCAATATTACAGCGAGGTGGAATCACATTATAGTACTGTAGTGAGAAAATACAATAAGTTTAAACTTCTTGCTACTGTAAACAAGAATAAAATGAATTGAATCGGGAGGGGGGGGGGGATGTCAGAGCGGCCGGCCGGCCAACACCACCGCCATTTGCAGCGTGATACATTTCACTACTCTACAGTACAGTACTTTCATTTTTATATTTATTTTAATTTCGTGATAACGATCCAGATGGCTGGATCTCGGATAGATGGAGTTCTACTGTACTTCAATATTATTAATATATTTTTTAAAGTAAATTAGTTGGGCTTAGGTTGAAAATATATCGAATAACTTACAATATTATAATTTAATGTGTTCGTTTACAAGTTTAATACTAGAGATAATATTGTTAGGAAGGCCATTTATTTTTAGGTTATATTTAAAATATTTGTATTCTTTTAAACACTTTATATATATATATATATATATATCTAACATAGTAATTTTATGATTCTATTTTTAATCCTCTATAAAAATATTCTACTGTAATTATGTAACCTTAATAACCCCCGTTTTAGCCCCATGGTCATGTTTGTGTGTTGCGCAGTTTTAACGGCTTGTCCCTGTGGCTGCCGGAAGTGTTCAATATAATGGGAGCGTATTCAGCCTCACATCCAGAGAGCTATGCTACAGCCTGTGAGATAATCGGCTCAGCTGTGGAGGCACTTCCGGTGTCCTCAGACACTTCAACCAGCGCCATGGAGGTACGCAATCATCACGATCTTGAACTCACACTTTCATGGCTAGTTTACTATATTGTAGGAACTATAATTATATAATTAGCATGAAGGTGGTAATTAGTTTTGGTTACGGATAGAGCACTTCTGGATAAATCTTTAAACTCAATTCAACCAAAAGAGACATTTCAACACTTGACCTTGGACTGGCCGAACCAATGCTTTGGTAGGTAGCTAGAATCGTTCATAGTTTCGAACCAGAGTCTGTGATGGACGTGTAAATACATCGTTTCAAGGGGCTATCAATGAATCACAGCAACCGGTGACTCAAGGATGGCTTCTTGCTGCCCATAGTACAAGACTAGGTTGTACAAGAATGGGGAATGGTCATGGAGATTGGAAATATCTCTACGAACACAGCCAAATGAACTAATATTATATAATGTCGGTATATCAGACGTCGCCCCAAGTTTGAACATTTGGCCGGGCAATCTAAGGACTAACTCTAGTTTGGTTGCCACCAGGGTAACGCTAGTATTCTCCTGAGCGTACTCACCCACGAGGCGGTACCCATGATGGTCAACAGGAGCGCTGTGTCCACGAGTACTGAGGTCTCTGGTTGCGACACCAGCATAGATCCCTCCGCCTTCCAGAATACCCTCATTGTCGGCGTGGTGGCTACGTGCGTCAGCTTCACAGGGGGATACATCGTCAACTATGTGGGGAAGAAGAAGTTCCTATGTAAGTTTACACTTCCCGTTGACATACAGTGAAAAGGTAAGACCTATTTACTATAGGAGTAAGAACACTATTGTGTTTAAGGTTGTATGTATCCTACACGTCTTGTTGACCCTATTGACCATAAACTGTTTATATATGAGTTACATTACTAAGCTTATTGACACAGGGTAAGAAAAACGCTGCAAAAAGCTGGTTATGAAGGCTAAACTGTCCACAATATGTGACCTTGGTTTATTATTCCATTAAGATATAACCATAGTGTAGCTTATATAGTATTTTACAATACCTCTTGACACAAATTAAATATTAATGGTAAACAATAACCCACACCACTAATAACAGCCTTTAGTAGGTACCTTTCAAACATCTAATGACACAAATGAAACAAAAAGGGTAACATTTCAGCTACAAAGACAAGAAAATGTACCATTGTAAATACAAAGTTCATCTCACACATCTTGTTGACACAAATTAAACAGCTAGGGTGAATTACCAACCACACGATCCAAGGTCATAGCCAGCCCAACATTTCCAGAGAGTTACAAATGTTGTAGACGAAAAAATATTTCAAAAATAAAATGCCCGTAGAGGGTATCTGAAGTTTATTTTTTATGGTAATTAAGGGCAGAGATCTAAGTGCAAACATGTTATAAGCATGTTATAAAACTACACGGCGTCTCCTCCTTTCTAGTCCGAGAATTTACATTAAGTTCTCTTAGATAAAAGAATGGCGGCATAACTGCTTGAAAGAGGTGAATCTGAAAAATACCATTTTCTCAAGTGATTTACAAACACCCTTTAACCAAAAATTTGGATGGGGCTAGTATATGCAACTTAGTAAAATGCTCATTGTGGTGCCAAAAGATTGTATTCAGAATCTGTCTGAATCTTGAGCCACTACTATCCAGGCCACCCATCTGCGCCCAGGTCTTGCCAACGGTCGGTTCCCATTCAATACCCTGATTCTTTCAAAGAGTATCGTGCTATAAAAATGGTAAGTCAAATAAGTTTAAGGGCCAGTTTCATAGTCAAATTTAGTACGGCTCAAGTGCAGCGCTACACTAAATACATGACGACACCAACCTAAACCAGAATGGAATGGGCCAGTTTCCTATGTGAGAACGGCCCATTGCATTCTGGTTTAGGTTGGTGTCGTCATGTATTTAGTGTAGCGCCGCACTTGAGGCGTACTAAATTTGACTATGAAACTGACCCTTAGTGTTAAACCCTCTGTATATTATTGTTGGCAATGTTATCGATTGTTTTTTTTTTCAAAGTAGTCGGTAACAATGTGTTTTGTAAAACTGGTTGGCCTGCTATTGTTTGTCATATAAGGGTATTATTGTATACAATCAAATGGTTGTTTACAGTGTTCTTGCTGTTGACTGCTATTGTTTGTCATATAAGGGTATTATTGTATACAATCAAATGGTTGTTTACAGTGTTCTTGCTGGTGACTGTGCTATTGTTTGTCATATAAGGGTATTATTGTATACAATCAAATGGTTGTTGACAGTGTTCTTGCTGGTGACTGTGCTATTGTTTGTGATATAAGAGTATTATTGTATACAATCAAATGGTTGTTTACAGTGTTCTTGCTGGTGACTGCGACAGGTTGTGGGTTCGGTCTAAACTTCGCCACGACTACCACAAGCGTGCTTATCCTCTCGTGCGTGTTCGTCACGTTCTCGGGTCTTTCCGCCAATCTGGTCAGCAGCACCGTCGTTGATGTCTTCCCCACACACCTCAGGTCACTTTTTATTATTTCTTGGTTCGTTTTACAGACAGACGCACATAGGATGACACAAAAGTTTCAAAATATAATTAAACGAAACATTTTCGTGTCGTGTTTCGTCGTGGGTCATTCCTTTAGTCGTTGCACACTCTGTGACACAAGGCGGAACAGAAGCAAAGCTGGGCACTCTCTCCCCTTGATGCTAGTTTCCTGGTGATCATTGTAGCATTGTTTGTGCTTTGGTACGTTCTAAGCGTACTCGAGTGAAGTGAGAAAACTTTGCAGGGAAAACCTTAGTTCCTATATGGTTTTTTTTCCAATTAACCTTTCAAAGTTATTTTTCATTTATGTGGTGAACCCAGTATCTTCTATTTAACTATCCATCCTACTTAAATAACCAAGCTTAAGAGACTATAGCTATCAGTTCATCAGTACTAATATCACAAACACCACACGCCGCCATCTTAGTACAGACTGAAACAATTTTGTTACATTATGATTTTATTTCACAGGGTTTGATTGGAAAAAAAAAGTTTTTTGGTTTTAAGATGTTTCGTTTCCTAATGTTTCGAAACGTCTTGTGTCATTCTATTATTGATTTATATCACAAGTGATAATCGAGTTTAGCTCTTAATGTGGTATTTTAGTCATCATAGGAACGTAAATATCTATTTGCTTGGAGTGTGATCACTCTGACTCTGATTTGTTAATAATATGGTAAATTGTTGCATCTTTCATTGCCTGTCCAGGACTAATGGGGTAAGGTAAGTAAAGGGTCCTAAAGATACAAGTTGGAAGCGAGGCTCCACACCGCCCGACCAGTGATACAATTTGTCTGTAGCTATCGTGACCTCAAAACGAACGAACACCATGCATACCTCCATCTATATCCAAACAACAAAAAATTGGAATCGCGTTAACATCATTATCAATTCATAAAATTATTACAAGGAAAAAAAAAGAAAAATATAAGCATGGTTAACCTTTAATTTTGTGTATATTATTGAAATTTTTCTACATTTTCAAAACATACTGTAGCCACATTTTTTGCATTATATTCTTTTAGTTGTCTTTAATTGTATGCTCTACTTGGTCCCTTACATAGTTTTAGTTAATAGCCTCATGTTGTTCTAGTGTGAGTCTAAAATTTCTTATTTCTCTTTCTAGGTTATTCTATACACTTTTTTTATGATAACCTTGTTGTTATAAATTTTTAATTCAATCCGTCCACCCAGTTGTACCATACAATATTTTAGCCATAGGGTACTGTGGTGAAAGAACACGGATATTGAAATTCAGCCAGAGCGACTTCCCACCGCCCGTCGAGTGTAAGATGGTAAGGAAGTTACGTGGTGAGATTCGCGAGGGTATTTTTCGGGAAATAGCCCATAGAGATGTCGCTTGGCAAAGTGATGTATAACTGGTCCTTCGCGGTAGGGCGCTGACGTATCTGGTAGAAATCCAGGAATTAAATTTGGCGGGGTAATCTTTCCACTGCACGTACACTTTCTTTCTGGCGCCTTTACCTTTGACACGTAGTATTTTATCAACTTTAAAAGTTTCCGGAAGACTTACGCGTTGCAATTCTTGTTCGTAAAACGTTATATCCACTTCCTCGTCGTCAAGAACGGTCAACCTGTAGACGGCTGGTTGTCGCAACAAGACACTGCTGACTTTGAAAATCTCTTATCTCCAATTGCTCTCGTAGTCCTTTTCAAACAGCATTTTGGATTTGCTAATACTCACCGTGTCACCAACTTTGAGTGTTGGCCTGTTATTCGTTTTAGGACGCCGCTTGACGTACAGATTATCTCTGTCTTGAAGCACATTAGTTTCTGAAACATCTGCAAGTGCCATCTTGATACTGGAATGTTTTGCGCCGTTGTAAGCATCGACGAGATCTTGTAGGGCGTTCACATAGCGATACGCATTATTTTTGGTAAAGTAGCGCCACATGCGTCATTTCAGAATTCTATTGAATCGTTCCACGACGCTTGCATTCACATCAGGATTATGAGTGGTGTATTAATACACGCCTTCACTATCGATAAATTTCCGGACTAGATGTGCCGTGAACTCTGTCCCATTGTCCGTCTGCAAACTTTGAGGTTTACGCCCACTTTGTTTGAAAATGTCCCTCACGACACTCCCCGTCTTGAAGGGAAGGCCATCTTGCTAAACACGTCAATGACGGTGAGAAAGTACACGGCACCATCGTTGTATTTGGTGAGACTTCACATATCGTTGAGATCGGCTTGCCAGAGATCGTCAATGTTTGACATCACATACTTGTTGCGTGGAATTTTTTTTATCACCGGTTTGTGTAGGGTATAAGCGTCCTGAGCACGAAGCCATTCTCCAACTTTGGTGGGATCTTTATTAGACGCCGTTGTGAGCGACGCCGCCCCTGAAAACCTTGCAGGATGAGAAGGGTCTTAGTAGATGTCAGCTAAACGGTCCATTATGTTCGGAACGGCACCTGTTTTCATCCACCCTTTTCAGTTTCTTCTTCTTAGGTGTGAGTGATTTGGGTATGGGGGTCGGATCTCTAATGGGCGCCAAACGTTTAGGATTTACAATAAATTCTTTCGGAACGTTAATTTTTGCAGCATCGTGAGAAACTCTCACCACCCCGATGACTCACTGTGTCTTCTTGCTCTGACCAGATCGTTGACTAACTCCACAATATTGGATCCACGAAGAGGTGTATCTTGAATACTCACTTCTCCGTTTTCGTCCCAAGAGATACCGCGTGGTGAATTAATATGTTCTAGTAAAAGTTCAACTCTTTTACGTGCCTGTGCTGGCACAGTATTAAGCACAGCTGTGATGGGAAGTACAGGCGCTTCAGGGGTGGTGGTGGTGGTGGGGGGGATGGTGGTTTCAGATGGCGGAGGGTGTTGACTAAAGTGTAGATAGCGCTGTAGCACTTGTTGGTATAAAGTCCATTTAGACTTGTCGTCAAGTTTTGAAGCGAGGATTTTTTCCATTTCCTTGTCCAGCTCGGAGACCACTAGATTTGTTGCGGAAGCCACTTGTTGATGGTGTTGCTCGTAACGGTGTAATGTTTCAGGGGACACCAATATCATCTTTTTCGTGTGTTCCATTATTTACTTGTTGAATAAGGAACCGAGGACCCCGCTGATTAAAGGGGCCAAAAGTAAGGGCAAGAACGCTCCTCCCTTCTGAACGAGTAGTCGTCTCTTCTTCTTCCAGCACTCTCCTCGTTTGACCAGCTTGCGCAACACCTGCTTGTGAGCACGTAACTTTGTCTTCTGCGCATTTTTCAGCGGTACCCGCCCTTTTAAAGTGTTGTAGGCACACTCGCAAACAGAGTCAACCAGTTTCTTGTCGGCCGTTTTCATCAAGGCGACACGTTGTTGAGGGTTCATGCGATACATCGCACGTAGCAGAGGGGCCTGCTTCAGCACTTTGGGACTCATGGTTATGAAATGATCTGCAGACGGGAAGTGTCGGTGTTTTTATAGCTTTTGCGCGGTAGGTACACGCAGCACCCGACATTTGTGTAGGTCCTATATCTGAACCATTCTGGCGTACCTTGTTTGAAATCTAACAATATATAGCCGTGAGGGGTACTTGTAGCATCCGTGTAAGCCTCTTGCAAAACACGGGGATTTTCAGGACAGACTTGTCGTGCAAAGTGTTGAATCTGTGCTTTATCCCGGGGATTTTTAAAAAGCACGATATAATGTGCGTTTAAGAAAATGTCTCTTTGGCCCTTGCCCTGATGGAATATATTTTGTGTAAGGTACATGACGCTAATATATTGATGGTGGCATCTTTGAGTAAAAATATCAACGACCACTTCGTTGGCTTCACGCATCAGGTCGTCCAGGATAATCAGCTGTGGAGAGTCATGGCAAACCCTTACAGAATATGACGCGGGGACTTGTCCCGTCTTGTTCGAACCCCGGTTGCCATAAAGCATAATACCAGGTGATTTTATCAAATTTAACGTCACACATTATGTCCAAGTGACGGATAAAGTCTGCTACAAAATGTGACTTTCCACAGCTGGAAGGGACACTTATGATGGCCGAAAATAGATGTTTCAACTTGTCCATAATGTTTGAGACTGAGCTTAAAAACTAAATGAACTTGTATTTAATGGATAGGAGGGAGGTGGGGGTGTAGACGTTAAGACACAAACATAACAATTTTTACAATATTTATTTACACACAGTGAAAAGTATACTGGGAATATTTACATATTGGGAATAGTGGTCTCGGTACTAAATATAAAAGAAAGATGGTTTCATTTTAAGAGCAAATAATCATATTTGACTAGAATTAAATTATATACAAACAATTAATTGTCTAGAAAAAAATCAGGTAGGTGGAAGATTGTACTGGCAGATAAAGAAAATATCCCGGGTACATAAAATATGCATGTTTTCATGCAGAGAAAAGTCTCAATTCTTTGAAAAATGGTATGTCGGTGGGAACTGTCTAGAGTAAAAGGTGATTATCCAGCCCGTCTAAATGATCACATTTTAGTCGTGGCGAGTGCATTCACAAGGACTCTGATACCCAAACGGCAACGTATTATAATCATCAATTATCCTTCGTTTGGTGTACATCGGCCGGTAAATTTACTCTGCAAAACGGTACATACAATCCCGAGACCTTTTCTTACAATTTTGTGCTGTATCTGTATGTATCTCTCCGCAGCATGTTCGGTGACCATCGCTTTCAAAACGTCAAAATTGACGTCATTCCGGTTGCCATAGTTTATGGTGATCCCGCGAACCTTGCACACCGTTTTTGTTTTGGCAGGATCGCCACCAACACAAACTTGGTACGCGTAATTTTTGGGACCGCCAGGTACAAAGGTGCTAATATAACTTCCCGGACCGTAATCCTGAAGTTGGTCACCAAAAAGTTTTCCGGTCAGTGGACTCCAATCGCCGTGAATAGAACGCTATATGTATCGTGATACAAAACGTGGTCCCCCAATTGTTCAAGGATGCTGTATAAGTGCAACCTAGCCATAGCAGTCGTGTAGCATGCCACTGCCACACTCGTGTTAGGGTTAGGGCGCAACGCGTCACACGCATCCTTGTAATGGAGGAACATGACCTCATCATTTACATTAATGACGCTGTCCACGGTGATGTACGGATCCGTCAG
This sequence comes from Timema douglasi, assembly GCA_901482245.1. Classification (NCBI taxonomy): domain Eukaryota; kingdom Metazoa; phylum Arthropoda; class Insecta; order Phasmatodea; family Timematidae; genus Timema; species Timema douglasi. The sequence goes on along the minus strand of CABEEJ010005664.1, from coordinate 8,055 downwards.
GTACTTGTGGATGCCCTGATAGTCGTTAACAAAGGCTATGTGTGGTAAATCGGGTCTTTGCCCAAACTTTCACCATAGCGAATTTAAAAATAATTTTGCCAGAGTGCGGGGACCAGAGTTTTTACAAACAGAGCCGAAATCGTGTTTATCCCCTTCCCATTCCTTATAATTTTGAATATAAGCTAACTTTTCCTCTTGTGAGGTACACCACTCTGGCCATCCGCTGGATTCTTGTTTAATTTTCAAAAAATTATCAATGTACCCGTGAAACAATCCTACAGAACATATCCGACGATCTTAAACTGATACATTGTACTCCCGCACTTAGTGTACTGCTTCAACGGTGTAGCCTTTCTCAACGGCTTTCCGGATCTCGTCAATCACCCAGACGCCTGTCCACCAGTGATCTACTTTGTCGTTGTGCTGACACGAATCTTGGTTTTTCTCCTCCCCGCATTTCCTACACAAGATGAACATTAACTTGTCATACATACGTGTAGGCAATACGGGCATGAATAAACCCCTCGGAGGCTTCACTATAACTTTGGATATGCCTTCTACTTGTTCGATAGACGGATAATTTGGTTCCAATTGAATTTTGGGGTTTCCGATGGAATATTTATTGTACTTTGTAAGAATTTTAATTCTGTCAGTTTATATTTTATTTAACTTTAATTTATCCTTAAGTGATTATTATCTAAAACTTATTATTTTCAAAGGACATTCCATTGCGTCGAAGGAAACGCCTGAGAATAATGGCCGCTTCATACAAGGAGGAAAGAAATTGACTCCATCAGTGGGGGAGGGGAGAGACATAAAAAGAAGCGAGTTGGTTTTGTTTGTTGACATTGTTGTTGTGAAAGAAAAAAGTGAACAGACGCAAAAGTTTTAAGAAAAACGTAAAGAGTTTTTCTTTTTTTGGTTTTTTTTCTTGTACTGATTTGAAGAAAGGATGGTGAGAATGGCAGTACTTGTTTAGCGACAAATACTGTGTCCTGAGCCCACTTTAATAGCTTCCAGAACGAGACTGAGACTTGTGAGATTGTCAGATCTACTAGCATCTGCCTCTTCAACGCCGAAGACTACATGCTGGATGAAAATAACATGAGGTGATATTAACAGTCAACCTAAATTGTGATTCGTCTTTTGTTGGATACTATAACATCGACTTGACTGCATTCAACGATTAACATTTTATTACTCAAAGTTCAAAGGTTAACCTTAATTATGGTTTAATTCACTGACGTAACAATTTTCTTGTAGACATTTTTTTTGTTTCAACATTGATTCTAGGAAGAAACTTATTTGGTCATTTTGGCTATAACGACTTCGATTAATACAATGTCCTTATTTTAGTTTTAATTGTTGTAATGTTCTTGAGGAGATTGAAGGTAAAGATATATTTTTTCCAACATGACCCAGAGGTCCCGAGAGAGAGTCCCGTGCTCAATTATTTTGTAATATTCTTCTTCGCAGGAATAAAAACTTAAAACAGAAAATACAAGGAATCAAAAACACTCTTCTATAATTTATATTTAACCTAAAAAATATGATCATGTCAGTAATTACCTAAAAAAAACTAAGGAGGCTCAATATAGAAAACTGAAGTCGTTTTAGTACATGTATTTGTAAATTCATAGAATCTAAATCTCGTCTTATTTCCACTCAGAAGGGATAGAAAATATCTTCCATACGTGAACACAAAACAATAAATAAAGCTTCTCTATAAGTACCCAACATTGGATGAAAAACTTTGAAACATCATGTACCTTCCAGCCGTTTAGCAAGCTTTGATTAACTATTTATACGATCCGTGAACCTATTCCTCTACCAGAACTCATTTCCCTTCACGCGGCTCTTTAGAATAGTCTGGTTCTCTTCCTAGATTGCGTCAGGGGAAGATAACTGTAATACAAAGCTAGTTTGTATACCTATCTAATGTATATAAAAACTATTTATCTATCTATCACCTATCTTTTTTCTAATATATGTAAATACATATTCATGAGTATGTATATTTATATAGTAATGCTTTAATATTAATATTAGTTTAAAGCCCATTTAACTTCTAGCTTGCAAACGATAGGAAGAAAAGACCCCAAAACTTAAAAGTGACGGATTATAAGGAAGTTCTTATTACCTAGCAAAGATTATATAAATACAGACTGTACAGAACGGAGAATTGAACAGAGAACCTGAGGATGTAAACAGAAGACGAGGTAAAGGAAGATGTAAAAAGGAGCCTCCATTCCAAAGAGGAAAGTGGAGACAGCCTTAAGTCACATAAGTTGAAGTAAAGCGGCTGGATATACTAGCTGACCTTCTGGAGGAACTGGGAATGGGAAACAATGGATCAACTACATTATAAAAAGTAGTTAGGAAACGATTAATATTAACGATGATAGAATTCAATGTAGTAAAAAGAAAAAAGAAAAACATGAAAAAAAGTGAGAATGAATGTTAGAACATTAGATGGAATCTAATGAGCAAATAGTATAAGTTATAAAAAAAAGTTGAATAAGTATAATTAATCTGTATTATTATAAAATTTATAAGAAATTCATTAGATTTTTTTATAATAATATCTAAAAAGTTTGATAACACATTAAAAATTTAAACTTTGAGTCAATTTACATTGATGGCAAGTTAAAATACAATTTATATAAACCAAGAGTTCTAAGTCATGTGCACAGTAAGGCAACCATAAAAACAGACGTAATTTTAAGTTAGAATAGGCAGATTTATATAATTGAAATGTACATATATGATTGAAATAAAAAGTATATAAATGAAAATAATTGAATTATTTCATTATCTGTATTTGTTAATTCCCAGTTCCTTGTGTGCTGTTTTCAAATTCAGCCAATATTCTACATGTTTCGGTGCCATCATCAGGACCAAAGAAAGAAAAATGATATACCAAATAAGTTGCGGCACAAACAGCCAAGTGTTAGCCAATGGGAATTTAACCTGTTGGCTTTAAATGAAGGCTGTAAATATTAGGAAAACAATTAGTGATAATGAAATAACATATTTACTGGATTAAAATTCGTAGTGTGAGTCATCCCAGTTTTTATTGGAATAGAACTGAGTAAAAATGATAAATTGACGTGTGACGTGTATATGCAAACTGAGTTTATAATATTCTAGAAGGGACTGAGAATTACAAAGATAGTATATTAAAAGGGATATAAATGTCAAGATGTTTAACTATAGAACGCACAAGTAGATAGATAAAGTTTTGAAGTGTTATTTAAAAAATGTATTGTAAGAGGATTATAAAAAGGGGAGAGGGGTGAGGTTGAAATATTCACGACTCTGGCCCGAACAGGTCATTTGCTACTATGGAAGGAAGGGCACGAGCATACAGGATTAGGTTCCAAAGTGTGTTGGGGAAGCTCTTTGAGGGTATTGATAAGTATCTGATTTTCAAAATTTGTTTGTTCGCTTATAACTTTTGTTGTTGTTGTTGAGTAAAGCAGTTTGAATGAAGATGTTTTCGGCAGGGTTCATAGTTGTACCTTTTGATGTGTCATAAATCAACTTCATGCATTTTTCCATTGGGGTGGGTTGATGCTCAGATTGTTTGAGTTGTTCAGAAAATTTCGATTTGTTTCTGTCGTATTTAAAATCACTTAAGTGTTTAGAAAAACTGGTTAGAATAATTTGTCTTCCAGATTTAACAATATACACACTATTACATTCACAGGTGAGTTGATATAAACAATTTTTCTGATATTGGTTGGTTTTGTTAAGATTGGAGTTATTGATATATTTTTTAATATGTTATTAGTGCTGAAAGCGACCTTAATTTTTTTTATAGATGTAACTGAATTTGACCCATTTATTTTTGTTAATTGGATTGGCATCAGAATTGTTTAAAGTTATTTTGTTGTTTAATTGTACCTTTTGTTTTTGAAAGATCCGATATACTGTTTTTCAAAAATCTTAATGCTACCCAAGCAGACAAATGTAAGAAATTTATTAATACCAAAATTAACTTCAAAAAGAGTACCGCTAATATGTGGTTCAACCACCAGTGTATTGCCAATGAAATCACTCCTAAGTTTACCAAAATTAACTATATATCTAACAATTTCAGAATCCAAAAGTTTAACAAATCTGTTCAAAATACCAAAATCAGAAATGAAATATCTTATTTGCACAGAAAACAACAGTTTCTTAATATTCAAGCTTATCAATTACATCTTGAGCTCAGCAATTCAATCCATCCTATTATTTGACATAACATATCATTTCATATACGGGATAAAATCAATAATTTATTAATCCGGAAGAACCAGACCCTTAAGAACAAAATTGACAATCTAATCAAACAGTGTCCCACAAATTATATCCCAGAATTCTAAACTTAACTACATTATAAAAAAAGTCTAATGAAGTTCTTATAAATGTTATCATATTACAGATTAATTATATTTATTCAACTTTTTTTATAACTTATATAATATCTGCTCATTATATTCCATATAATGTTCTAACTTCCATTCTCACTTTATTTCTTGTTTATCTTTTTACTACGTTGAATTCTATCATCATTAATGGATGGATGGCTCTACACCAAACTATCACTTAGATCTACAAAATAATAGAACGGCCCAATGATTTTCTCCACGCAACCATGGGGGCCCTAAAGAAAAAGAAACAAGCCAAGAAATGCAGCGGCAACAATACCACCATCCTCATTTCTCATGTGGGGAAGCTCTTGGAAAGAGGCCCCAATATGCGACTGGAACAGAACATAGAAAGTGTGTTGAAAGAAGGTCACTTTCAATCCAGAAGATGAAAAGGAACCAGAAATTATATCGGAATGTTGAGAGTTATTTTAAAGGGAGTAATGAAAGGCATGGAAGAAGTCTATATGGGTTTGATCTACTGGAAAAAAGGGGTTGTATAGCGTAATCCAAATTCTCAGGAAGATTGGCATCAACTGAAGGGACAAAAGGGTTATTGCAAACATGTACCTGGGACAGTGAGTGAAGGTTAGGCTGAATGATGGAGAGACCAACAGTGTAGAGATAGGAAGAGGAGTGAGGCAGGGATGCTGTGTGTCACCCAGTCTGTTCAACTTGTATGGCGAGTGGCTGGTTAGGGAAGTCCTAGAGGAGTGAGGCAGGGGTGCTGTGTGTCACCCAGTCTGTTCAACTTGTATGGAGAGTGGCTGGTCAGGGAAGCCCTGGAGGGACGTGACAGTTTCAGGACAGGAGGATGAGTCGTCAACACAATAAAATACGTAGATTATCTAGCATCGCTGGCCAGAAATAAAGAAGAGATGTAGGAAATGATGTACCGGCTGGTGGATGCAGGGAGATTATATGGCATAGAAATTAACATTGAGAAGTCAGGGGAGTTCAAAAACAGAAGAGCCACAGAGAATCAAAATTGGAAACCAGAAATTGGAAAACATAAAACAATTCAAGTACTACCTGGGAAGTATGCTGGCAAAGGAGGCCTACTACACCAAAGAAATAGGGTCAAGGATCACAATGGCCAGAGAAGCTTTAATCACGATATTCCTTCTGACCAGCATGATGAGTTTGGAGCTGAGGGATAAATTGATACAACTGTAGCATCGGACTGCATGGGACAGAAACATTGACTTTCAGGAAGATGGGAAAGAAATACCGGGATAGATTCAAATGTTGTGTCGGAGAATAGAATACTTAAGAAAATCAGCTGGACTGACAAGGTGGCAAATGAATAATTCCTGAGAAGATAAACATTTTGGTTGCTATTATTAGGTACAAAAGAAAACTGTATCGGACAATCTTGAAAGAACTTTCTTCTGAACAGCGTTATAGAAGGCAAGGTTGATGGAAATAGGAGCTTAGGAAGGAGGAGGATTCAAATATTTGATGACTTGAAGGGAAAAATAACTTTCTGGCAGTTGAAGGAGGAGACAGAGGACAGGGAACATTGGTGGTCTGAGTTAACTGACAAAAGAAATGCACCTGTCTTAAGACAACTCTTAATAGTAGTAATATTAACTTGGTATACAGGAGATAAGATTTATTGCTAAATGAATGTTGTATTTTGTAGCATTTCCTACCTCTTCCAGGGGAATTTTGGTAGTTCTCATACCTACTAACTCTCTTCATATTTTTATCTTATTCAAGAAAGTTCGAGTACCGGTACCGTACTAGAGGTGAGATTTATAAACATATACATATTTGTGTGAAAAGTTAGTTGTCCAGGTTCATTCCTGTTATGTGAACGTCTGTGTTCCGTGTCTCAGAGCGATGGCCGTGTGTCTGGCACTGATGATGGGGAGAGTGGGGGCCATATGTGGCAGTCTGATGATCGGGGCTCTGATAGAAGTGAGCTGTACCACAGTGTTCTACGTCCTCAGCACCTTCATGTTAGGTAAGTTGTGTTGTGTGTCCTCCATGACAAACTGTACTCACCACCGTGAGCTGTACCACAGTGTTCTACGTCCTCAGCACCTTCATGTTAGGTAAGTTGTGTTGTATGTCCTCTGTGACAAACTGTACTCACCACAGTGAGCTGTACCACAGTGTTCTACGTCCTCAGTACCTTCATGTTAGGTAAGTTGTGTTGTGTGTCCTCTGTGACAAACTGTACTCACCACAGTGAGCTGTACCACAGTGTGCTACGTCCTCAGCACCTTCATGTTAGGTAAGTTGTGTGTCCTCTGTGACAAACTGTACTCATGACAGTGATGCTGTACCACAGTGTTCTACGTCCTCAGCACCTTCATGTTAGGTAAGTTGTGTCCTCTGTGACAAACTGTACTCACCACAGTGAGCGGTACCACAGTGTTCTACGTCCTCAGCACCTTCATGTTAGGTAAGTTGTGTGTCATCTGTGACAAACTGTACTCACCACAGTGAGCTGTACCACAGTGAGCTGTACCACAGTGCCCAAACTGCTCTGACTGCATCACTTCTTAGGAAATAAAATACAATAGAGGTTCCATCAAATTAGAGACATACACATGGTTGAGACTGTGATCTGTGTCTGTGGACTCGTGGTCGTCAAGAAATGCTTATTTTGACTGGTTTGTTCATTGCTGGTAGGTCGGGGTTCAATTTCAAGCCAGGAATTGTAAGGATCACTTTTCCTAAATATGTTCCCAATCACCCTTCTCTAACATTTAGTTACATTTCCTATAATTCTATATTTCTTGGAATTGAAAAGCAACTTTTCTTATCCTAAGACTTTCCTTTTCTTAGCTAAAGTAATATTTTTACCTCAACAAATTCTGAGATATTTAAAAAAAATATTAGTTTGATGAAAAATGCGTCTACAAAAAAGTGGTCATTAGTATCATGAATACCTAATTCATGGGTCAAAGAGGTCAAACAACGGGTACCTGTTATTACCTGCGATTAAAAGGATAGTGTTAATCCCAAATAACAGTAGGACACCAATTCCTTCTTGGGAGTTTTAAACAAGGCGTACTGATGTACTAACTCAACCCTGGTTGTTGTGACACTCCATATAGGATCTTGGTGAATGTTATCTCAAGCTGTGTGAAGAACAAGCGATGCACAGTAAGACACAACAAAATATTAGGCTAACCCATCCTAGACTAGCCTAGCTTATCATGCCCTAACCTAACTCAGCCCAACACAACATAGTCTATGCCACAACACGATCATAACCTAAACAAGCCGGACCTAAAGCAAGCAAAAGTATTGGTTTGGCCGACTTTGTATTTGACTGCATGTCTATTATCTATTATAGTCCTCCAGAAGAGAGAACGTGGACCAAATAAGATATTACCATGCTCCGACTAATCTATGACGCCCACTCCATTAGAGTAATTATCATGTATGTGTATTGTCTAAACAGGTAGTAAAACGAGGTCATAAAAAATAACACAAACTCAAATATATTTATAAAGAAAAAAAGGAAACAAAAATATAAAACAAAGACACTATGGATGTATTGGTGACATGAGGGATACGATTACTAGATGGCAAGGGGGTACATTAGACCAGAGATGATAGACCTAAAGGCAAGGGGGTAGATTAGACCAGATATGGTAGATATATGGCAAGAGGGTACATT
>CABEEJ010005663.1:0-47462 GCA_901482245.1 Timema douglasi | reverse complement strand
AGTGATTTTAATTAAAATTAATGAAAATGAGTCAAATATATTTCGACTGGTGCGAGCTCTAGACAAATATGTGAGCACTAAATGAAAAAGATTGGCAAGGGGGAGAAGGGAAGAAACATCGTACAAAATTTTACTATCCCAGTGTCAACCCCGTGCGGGCTTAGCTAATCTAATAGGAGTGCCAACTGCCCACCCACAGTCTAGTATATACAGTCGCGAAGCTCCGGGCAAATATTTGAAACCGGTGCGATGACAGCGCTTCTAGCGGCCAACAAGCACGACTCTTCTGCCGACTACATTAGTAGTGTATTCACTGTGTTGTTCGTTAATCGTTCGTAACAAGATGTATTTGAGAAGTGGATAAGTTAATTAATCTTATTATAATGGCTCCAGAGAGAGGCGATGTGTGCAGTACTGTAAATTGTAGTAACAATAAGAAAAATAAACCTGATATTTAATTTTTTAGAGTTCCTAGAAGTATAAAATGGTTAGTCAACAGCCGATGGGACGATTTATTCATGAAAGACGTGCGATATTTGCATAATAACATTAAGCTTTGTGCATTTCATTTGGAAGATTTACGGTTTATGAACGAGAAGAAAAATAAATTAATATGGAATGCGATTCCAGCTCTATTTGATGTTCCAAATAAGCCAGCAAGCGTGACATTTAAACGGAAATTACCAACTAAAAGTAATGAATCGACTCCAAAGAAAAAAAAAGTTAGTGCTACTTCTGTGGAAACTTTCCTTAATATAGGTGATGTAAATAAAGTAGCTTTAAATGAAAAAAGCTCAACAAACGTTCCAGATACTTCGACAAGCCAAAACGTAAATAAAATACAACCATTGAAGAAAGTTATTGGATATTTAAAAAATAAAAGTGCAGAAATTTCTAGATTACGGAAAAAGCGCAAGGAACTTAAGGTATGCTCTTGCCATATTAATGTCATGGGCATATATATATATATATATATTGTTGCTACTGACAGAAATCGTATTAAGTGTATAGTATTGAAATACTTGACAAAGGAAGCCCTCAATATTCTTTTGAGTCAAATTAAGATGCCTTCTAAGAAAAAATGCGGTAATAGATGGAATGAGAAAAATCGCTATTTGCTTTGAACATGTTATTTTGAAGGCAATCGATTTTTGTCCATACACTGATTTTGGTTGGAAAAACAGTAGAGAAAATGCAAATATATATATATATATATTTGCGACCAACATAGTGTAACGTTTCCCGTCATATGGAACACTGCAGATATTTAGCCTGGCCCGCTAAAGGTGGATTTACTTATTGTGGTAGCATGCCCACAATAGTCTGATATTTTCAGTTATACTCGGACGTCAGCATTGCCCACTTCATCCACTAGAGCGCTATAGAAAATCCAACGTTGCTATGAATAATCTATGACCTACGTCATAACATGATAGGTGAGCTGTTGGTCAAATGAGACTAGTTTTGTGTCGGCTGTCCAACGGTACAGTTTCTTAAGTGTGTGTTGGACTTGAACACTTGTGCTGAGAAGAGCCTCTGTCTCCGTTGGGAGGATTTGGTGCTAATATTTAGTGGCAGAGGTAAGGTAGACAGTTTAATTTTATTTAATTACTATAAGATAATTATACTGTCGGTTATAACTTTCAAAGTTGTTTTACTTTTCGTAATGTTTACAAATTTCACCAGTTCTAATGGGACTAGAATGAATTAATTGACCGGTCATGCAGGGGAAAATTACTTGGCGTAAGATCATTTAATATAACAAACCCTTTGATCTGATTGGATTAAGTGTTGTGTATGATAATAACATTCTATCTAAACTGTGATATTTTACTAATTTGTGTCTGCCATGGATATATATGGGGCAATGTTGGGGAACAATATTTGATTAACACAATTTGGGTTATCACTCAGTGTTACTATGTAGAATGATTAAGGTGCAGCAGAAGGGAGCGCAAGTAATTTTACAGTTTTTATAGCATTACATTTTTTTGGCCAAAATGAATAAAATATTTACCCAGTAGCAATATAGAGTTTAGTTTTCTGCACATGCTGATATCAACAGATCTTGAATATATGTCAATGGTGTCTTGGAATTTTGTCAAAACTTTTTAAATAAAGAGAAAAAGTTATGACAAAATTACAGGACACCCTTGACATACATTCAAGATCTGTTGATATTAGCATGTGCAGAAAACTAAATTCTATGTTGCTACTGGAGAAATATTTGATTTTTTTGGCCAAGAAATTTCAATTCTATAAAAATTGTAAAAACGCTTTCGCTCCCTTCTACCGCACCTTAATTTGATCACTTATAATTTCCCCTAATTAGCACTACCTGTATGATAGCTACATAACTGTGCCAGAATCTTTTATTTTCGTGCTACTTATTTTTAACTATTTACCTAAATGTCAGGTCTGGTTGTTTTACGTAAAACTAAATACTTGGATTATTGAGGTATAGATGGTTTAAAAAAACGTTCTTAACAGGATAGAGTGCCCCGCACTATTTTGGTGGAAAATTCAAGACCCCTTTTTATTAGTATTATTTTATATCAAAGTTTATACTTGGAATGTTGATAGAAAAGTCTTTTTTTTTAAACTTATTATATAATAAATTTTAGTAGCTTCAATTAAATCTGGTAATTGATCTTTATAAAGAGTTGCATTTATTGTTGGAACCATACTATTTACATACGGGGTTTGTAGGGTTTCTGACTCGGCGTCTGGGAGTCTGGGGTTTATTTACCTGCCCGTGTTCTGCCAACTACGGACAACCTCCGTGGTACTTCTTCAGTGGTTGCCTACTCCTGACTGGTGACCTGAGGCACTCGTGAGGGAAGTTTTGCCGAGTTGCATACCAACTCGAATACCCCTGAGGTTCCGCATGGAACGTGTGGTCACGCGTGTCGCCAGACTTAACCGAGACCGATAAGTGATACATTAGATTTTTTTCTCTAAACTTAACTTCAAGGATGCTGACATATGAAGATTGACTTTAGGTGAAACTATCCGAGGTAGTGACCACTAATGACTGTCGGCAAACCCGTGTGACTCCTGTGTCTACTGTAGGGAGCGTTAGCTTGAACCTATGTGCACTTTAATCTGGTTCTTTCATCGTGGTGGCCACTCGCAGCTAATAATTTGTTTTAGTATTTAGTAACCTATATTGGTATCTTGTTTAGTTATTAGGACTGAACTATTATTATCATTATTATAGTTCTTAAGGATTATGTGTGATAGTGTTGATTTAGCTATTCGTATGATTATTATTAGGTTAAGCCTTCAGGCCAATGAAAATCCCTTTCAAACAAAATATGGGCTCTCAACGTTAAATATTTATTTAATTTGAAGTAATTTTGTTAAGTTTAAGTTAAAGCTCTATGAACGTTGCCGATGGTTGGCCCATTAGACTTGTGTATCCGATTAAAGCTCATTGTTTAGAACTACTTTCGTTTGTGTAATAACATTTGAGTTATCCCTTGATTACTTTTTAATTTCATCCTAGTTACCTATGATTAGAGCTTCCGATATGGTTAATCTATAGAGTGGTTAAAGATGAATACTTAATAATGGCTGGGAGAATACCTACCAAGAGGAATAACCGTTTACTACAATATAGTTATTCTGATTTTCCTTATTTGTGTAGGTACTCCTAACTTATATGAGTCATTTTCATTTTGTGAATTATTACAGGAACACCAGGGAAACATTTTCATGGTTTGGATAAACGTTAGTCTACATTGTTTACTAGCAGGTTTGGTAGATTCGATCATGGTAAACATATTAGGGCCTATGGATATAATATTTATTGGTGGTTTAAGTGAAGGGCTGAAGTTGATCCCTGTTTGAACGGTCACTTATCAGCCTGGGTCTGCTTTACTAGGGGAGTGTTGATTTTCCACTTTTCATCTTGCGAATGTCGTTATAATTCAGGTGCACTACTGCCAACAAGGTGGTGCCCAACAATCAAAACTCTCCTGAGTCGATCTTAAATTTAGTGTGACCGTTACCAAAAGCTCCATGACCCCACTCTTCCCCATTGCTGCAAACCAGGAATGTTATGATAGATAACATTAACTTTATTATTTGTGTCATTTTATAGTATTGATAAAATCTATCAAAAGTGACAGCTTTAGTTAACATGACTTGATGTATGAATATATTTAAATTATTTTAGTAACTTTAGTAACTAATTTCTACTGTTCTTCCTACCAAAATCATACTATAGATATTTTAACTTACCTTCGGTGCAAGCACTGCGAAAGTTTGTTAAAGACATAAGAATCCAGTGTGGTGTAAATGAAAACATATTCAACCTGTTAAAGGAAAAAGTGCAGCATATGTCTGAAAATGAAAAAATTGTTCATGTGTCCATGGATGAAATGTTATTAATGTGCAATTTGTCATATGGCAGCTCCCCAGATTATATTCTATTATTTGAGGATTCTGGTGACAAACGAACACGAAAGATTGCGAACAGTGAACTTGTTATAGTAATTAATGGACTTTTTTCTAAGATGAGACAACCACTGTTATTTTTTTTTAATAACGAAAATATGAAAGCTGTAGATTTGTAAAATATATTTATTGATGTTTTGGCAAATTAAAAGAAGTAGGATTAGTAGTAAAAACGCGTGTTACAGATTTAGGATCTAATTTCGTGGAATGAAGGAAGGATATTGGAATAACAAAGGAAAAGCCTTATTTATTCATGATCCTTACAAAATTTATTTATTTTATGACACACCTCGCGTGCTAAAAGGTGTTAGAAATAACTTAGCTAAGTAAAACAATGAGTTTAAGTTGGAAAATGCAGGGAATTGAATAGCTTCTTGGAAACACATTTCAACTTTGTATTTAAGTGACATCAATAGAAAGTACAAATTGTCTCCAAAACTGGAGAAAAAAAGTCTGTTTATCTACCACCATTTTCGAAGATGAAAGTTAATAATGCTGCTTGGTTTTAAGTCATACTGTAGCTACCGCCATTGAAACACTTGTCACGTATGTCACTATAGAGCTTGCGGCATTTGCTACAATTGAGTTTTGCCAAAAAATTAATGATTGATTCGACATATTTAATGGTTATTGTGTTAACGACCCTGTACCCTTAAAAAAAATTCCATAATTAAAACTTCTAAGCACCTTGAGGTTATTTTAAGAATTGAAGAATGGGTAAATACATGTAAGATTTGTGATTCAAAAAATAAGGACGTCACCAATAGAATAAAATGTACTAAAGGGTTGAAAATTAACAATAGGTCTCTCAGGATGTTTGTGAATGAGCTATTAGAAGATAGTGCAAGTGTAAAATATTTGTTGACAAGAAAAATAAATCAGGATAGTGTGGAAAACTTTTCTCAGTAATTATATACAAAGGGGGATTCCAAAGCATTTTATTTTGGTTGAGTAAGCTACTCAACTGTAACAATACCACAACTGACAATTGTGAAAATGTAGACTGGGGAAAATTGATTTTGGACAAAAATTCTGCACACACAATCATTATTGAATCCCGGAAATGAGAGCTGCGCATTATAAACAATCATTATTAGCAATGATTTCTCAAGAGATTTGGGCGAGCTTAAGAGCATGTGCTATGTATTTGGGTATATTTAAAAAAAGTTTTTTGCAGTCCACAAATGTGATAAATGCAAATCATTTTCAACTGAGAAAGATAGTATTGTTGACGAAAGCAACAAAATGTATATTCATTTCAAAAACTATGATAACAGTGTTGAATTTGGAAGATTATTGATTTGCAAAAATGACGTTTTTACATTTTTGGAAAATTGTAAAAATGATCATGCAATTTTGATGAGTTTGCTCATAAAAATAAATGTGGGGCAATGTTTGTCAAATCATTGGTGAATTTTCTTGGATTTCCAGGTGAAGGTTGCTAAGATACAAAACTTTTTCTGATTAAACTGTTTGTAGAGTTTAGGCCATATTACACTCTGAAATTTAGTAACAAAATGCTTCAGTCCAAGCAAAGAAAATACGAAAAATACCTAACATTAAACCATTTGTGGTGCTGGCTTGAAGAAAAGTGTGAGCATGACTGTATATAGAACTAAAATTATACTTTTTTATTTAATTTTATTGCTGTTAATGTTTGCTACCTTTGTTCAAGTTTTGTTATGTGTTTAAGTTTACTTACATTAGAACATATTTAATTTAAAGTAAATAAAGTAAACGATTTAAAATTCATCCTATTATCAGTGTGTATTTTCTTTGTCGTTTTGATGTAGCATTTAAAGATTTAAAAAAAATTCTATCTCCATTAGTTTGTAGGCCTATATTATATTTTGTAAAGTTACACATTATAATTCATTTATAATTCTGAATTAAATTTGAGGATTTAATAGTGATGTTCCTAACAGTGCACTTGTTATAGCAACTAAAGTTTTTTTTTTAACAATGAGACAACCACTGTTTTTTTTTTAAATAACAATAATACGAAGGCTGTGGATTTGAAAAATATACTTATTGATGTTGGTGGCAAATTAAAAATAGTAGGATTAGTAGTAAATCGCGTGTTACAGATCTAGAATCTAATTTCTTGGAATGGAGAAAGGATGTTGAAATGACAAGAGAAAAGCCTTAATTAATTCATGATGCACACAAAATTTATTTCTTTAATTACATACCTCGCGTTCTAAAAAGTGTTTGAAACAACTTAGCTCAGTATAACATTGAACATAAGTTGGAAAATGCAGGGACTGGAATAGTAATTAATTTAACGCTCAACTAATATTAAATGCTGTACATTATCTTCCTAGTATTTTGTAAATTCCTTAATTAATGTTTTCTTATCAAAGAAATTTAATATAAATATAAATAGATAACGTTTTAAACTAATATTCTTAGTGCAAGCTAAACAACTTAATGGACAGGCCCGTGCATCTGCTATCAGGCCACTTAAAGCGCTAGCGTTACGCCGGGTTGCACCTTTCACCATTAGTAAGCTTCGTGAGTGTATGGTCCCAGTTCCACTGTGTGGTCCACCACCTATAGATAGCAAATTTCAACCCGAAAGGGTGCCATTACCATTCTTGTTGTGTTTTACGTATCCCCATTTCGTGTCCATTTTCGAGAGCCCCTCGGGGTTGGTGTTAATGTCTATCCCTTTTTGTTTCCCCATGTTTTTATTCATGTTTTTATATGTATGTTTATAAAAGTAATAATAAAACCAAACAAACAAAACCCCATGAGCATGATTTACTCAGAAAACACGCGACATTTGCCAACATACTTAATCCATGCTAATTCGGGAAAGTACCGGCAAATCACAAATCATGGCCATTTATTTCGAAGCTAATTTTGTCTCGTGATTTGAGTTAATAAATTAACCGTTCTATTGAGTATTTTAGAGATTTGAGAGAGATTCTTTAAATTTGACTGTACATTGGAAGTTGGTTAAGTTATGGAATATTTACAAGCTGTCGCATTGGTGTATTTTATTTATTTTCCATTTACTTTTTGTAATGGTGCATCATCGCCTTTTCACAAAGGTTTGTAATCAAGGTCATAGACTGAGTGGAGTTTGGGTGTTCGACCCTCCTTCCCCCCACACTCCACGAAATTTTATGAACAAAATATATATGGCTTTATTTATGGTTCATAAACTATCTAAATTAAGATACAAGTACAAATTAGGGAGCTGTGCTTCCATAAAATGCACTTTAGATTGTTTCTAAAAGTGTTTAATATCTAAAAATTGTCCTAGCCTCCGACAGGGGGCTATGTTGCCATAAAAAATGCTTCATACAGACTATAGAGGTGTTAAATATTTAGAAATTTTCTTAGCCATTGGCAGTTAGGGGGTAATGTTGCCATAAAAAACAAGCTTCTAAAACTGTTGTATCATTTAGAATTTTTTCTAGTCTCAGGCAATTGGGGGATGTGCCCACCAAACCTCCCCTGAAATTAATGTTCATTCAGATTAAAGTCAACAAAGTTATTTTATAAAAGTTAGAATGCTTATAACAATGATATAACTAATTTTGTAGATTATTGTTAATCATGAAACCACCTATTTTGTATGTGTGGATCAATATTTTGTTTAAAAATAAATAAATAGTAGGCCTATCCTTCTCAGTCCAAATTATACGTATAAATATAAATAAACTTATAAAATCTGTTTATGTGTGTGCATCTCTCTGTAAATGTGAAGCTTATATTTTTAATATCTCACGTAGCCTACCTGTTGTATCGAGATACTCCAAAATAGTAGTGCCTGTAACCCTCAGAGCAGCAGTCATGTCCGAGATAAAGATTTGGTGACGCTTGGCAGCCGCAACCGCATCTCCATCCCATTCATAACCGAGTTGGTGGTTAAAGAGGAGGGCTGCCACCTCGACCTTGGGGCATGATGGCTTGTGAAATTTGTAGGGCCCTCATCCAGTGTCTCTTCGACTAGTTCCCTCTTCCCTTTTTACTTGACAATGTTCCAATGTTTGCGCAGGTGAACCAGAACACAGTTCCAACTAGGTCAACTTGGGGTGTCTTTGTTATCAAACAAGAAAATATTACTACTGGTTATTGTAAATTATTATAAAGGCCTATATTAATTAAAGTTCCCACTATACAGCCGGCTATATTAATATATTGGTTCTAATAATCAGTGTAGCATGTTATGAAATTTGTTGTCTATATAAACTTCAAGGTAATCCTATATGCTTCTGTGTTGAAATATATTTATGAGGATTACTTTGTTAGGTTGGTTAGTACTGATCTAAATTACTATATTCCCTTTGTGACTGGGCCTAGACCTAGTACAAAAATATTATATTGAAGGTTAACTAGCCAAGATAGTACTGGTATAAAGTATTAAATCAGGCCTACTAAGACCGACTGGTACACAACATACATGAAATTAGGAGTAAAGAGTAGGTTAGTTAAGTAATATATAAATTCCACTCGTTCTTAGAATTTCATTACAACTTTTTGTTTCGACTTATGCTGTGTAAAAATAAACGCTAGGCCTACAGAGAAAGTGAATAAAACTTATCAAAGCTAGGGTCTACTCCAGTTAGCATGGACCTACAAATAATATTTGTGTTTACCATCAATAAGAAATACTTTTAAAGATTTGACTTTACTTTTGGTTCTAATAATCAGTGTAGCATGTTATGAAATTTGTTGTCTATATAAACTTCAAGGTAATCCTATATGCTTCTGTGTTGAAATATATTTATGAGGATTACTTTGTTAGGTTGGTTAGTACTGATCTAAATTACTATATTCCCTTTGTGACTGGGCCTAGACCTAGTACAAAAATATTATATTGAAGGTTAACTAGCCAAGATAGTACTGGTATAAAGTATTAAATCAGGCCTACTAAGACCGACTGGTACACAACATACATGAAATTAGGAGTAAAGAGTAGGTTAGTTAAGTAATATATAAATTCCACTCGTTCTTAGAATTTCATTACAACTTTTTGTTTCGACTTATGCTGTGTAAAAATAAACGCTAGGCCTACAGAGAAAGTGAATAAAACTTATCAAAGCTAGGGTCTACTCCAGTTAGCATGGACCTACAAATAATATTTGTGTTTACCATCAATAAGAAATACTTTTAAAGATTTGACTTTACTTGTATTTATTTCTATAGACGATCCAATTGTTACACCCTCTCATTTCTGTACCTCATAGCAATAGGCCACTAAAGAAAATACTACAAGGATAAGAGGGAATAAGCTAACATAATAATAATAAAAAAAAAGAGAAAATAGCATCAGCAAGAGCTAAATGTAAAGAGTCATTTAATTCATTCAAAAATAACAGACAGTAATTTAAGTAATTTATCTAGTAGAACGAAGAAAAACATAGTTGATTGCATTATTGCTAAAAAAGATTAATTCAATTAAACCAGGCTAGCTTTATATCAATAAAGCTATTAAAACAATAAATAACCAAATCTATTCATGAAAAATAAAAAGCTAAAAGAGCTTTGCTAAACTTATTGATATAAAGCTAACCTGATTTAATTGAATTAATCTTTTTAGCAATAATGTTATCAACTATGTTTTTCTTCGTTCTACTAGATAAATTACTTAAATTACTGTCTGTTATTTTTGAATGAATTAAATTACTCTTTACATTTAACTCTTGCTGATGCTATTTTCTCTTTTTTATTATTATTATGTTAGCTTATTCCCTCTTATCCTTGTAGTATTTTCTTTAGTGGTCTATAGCTACGAGGTAAAGAAATGAGAGAGTGTAACACTGCGCCACCCTGCTTGTTGGTCGCTGATTTGGTCATCTTGCTTCGTATAGACTATACTCGGGTTTGTTGTCAAAAATCTTTTTAACTGCTTGGCTGCTTCGAAAGAGGGCAACCATGTCCGCGTGAACTCTTCGCCAGGTCTGCAGAAAATTGCCCACTAGATATGTCTAAACCGGGCTGGTCGAAACATCAAGGCAAAGTTGCCCCGCTCCTCGATTTATGACGTTTTGAAGTCAACCAGGTTACTAGGCTGTGCAAGCCAGATTATCCATAGGGTACGTATATGGACAGTTTACATTTTAGAGAGTTTATAATGAATTATATTGAATGATATTGTTTGTATATTGCTTGTAGTTACATGGAACTACAACAGTGAAGAATACTATTGTAGGCAATTTGAATAAATGTCAACGTTTCTTGGAGTGGGTAGTATGAATCTGACGATAGTCTATGCAGCATCGGGTTGGGTGGGGCTTCGATTGTAAAATACAACTCTTGTATTGTTACACAATTACTCAAATAATATACGTCATTTTATATAAAGTATCCAAGTCAAAATAATTATGATAAAAATAAACTCACTTTTTGGAAATGATAGGAAGATTTAAAAATCCTAGTAATTTGCTCCCACGCTTTCTTCCTAACTGCGATGGTCCTAACATCCGTTGTTTTATTTGACACTTGGAAACCTCCTAATTAATTCCAATAAATACAATTTTTCTTTCTCACTGCACCACATGATCTTAATTAATTGTAGGTGACCTGGCGGTCTAGGGGTAAGGTGTCAGACTTCTGTGCTAGCGGCCGGGGTTCAATCCTCGGTCCCGGCAAAGATTTATCTGATTACCAAACACTTCCTTCACCTCTGACAAGACATCTTGTGAATGTGGGGAATTCCAGGCCTCCACCGTGGTTCGGATTCCACGTTAAACTGTAGGTCCTCCATTTCATCTCACAATCACCCTACCATTACACATTAGCGTAAGTGCGTATAACCCGAACGAGTGGTAAGACGCGGTGCTAATAATAATAATAATAATAATAATAATAATAATAATAATAATGACTTTTCTATCAATGCGTGGACATACTTAAGCAAGCTAGCAAACTTTACAAGCACAAGCAACTTTAGTGGTTGTAGATAATGTTATTCCTTCTTGGGGTGTGGTACTTCTGTGTAAGATTTCAACACATGACCTTGAGTGACCCAAGCCAGAGGTTCTGGCTAGCACGAGACTTACACGGTTCATCCATGAGCTGCTTGCAGCTTTGTCAGGGAATTCGTCCTCTCCAAACACGATGGCCTATCCTTTCTTTCATTGATTCCAATAAATCCTTCCCTGTGATTGGAGTATCCACTAGAGAGCACTCTTGGTGTAATGTAAACTTTTACTTTTTGATTTAACTTGTTTTTTTGTCACTTTCAAAACTATGTTTCAGCCATTTATCAAATATAAAAGGGGGTGGGTTTGTAATATGTATTAAACTTATTGTAAACCTTATATCAGGAAACATTCTGAGAGTAATTTGGTTGATAGCAAATTATTGTAAAATTACTGAATTAAGACGACTTAGATATCTCATCTATGTATTTATATTTAACTCATTATAGAGTTTGCCCCAGGAGATATTCTGGAAATATTTTGGTTGATAGCTAATAATTGTAAAATTACTTTTTATGTTCAAGACACATCAGTCTCGGTGTTTTATTTGAAATCCAATTACTGTACACTTAATCAAGTGTACTCTCTCTTCTTTATTATTTGTGTTTGATAAAGGCAACAATGCCTAAATATTATTCTATATGTGTTAAAATGTGTGTGTGTGACTACTTCTACCATAGAAGACAGCAAAAAAGGAAGATGTCAACTTTGTGCATTGGATTCTTCCCAAATTTATCTTCAAATTTACTCTTACTAGTTTATCTTCCCTTTGTCTTTAGTTTTATCAATTTTCATTATTATAAAATTATTTAGCCATTGGGACACCTCATTTTTAAACATTGTACACTCCATCTGCAATATCATATTTTAGAATCATAATGTTTCTGTATAAACATGTGTACTGACTGTACTATTTATTTTCTTTATCTTATGATAAATAACTTTTCTCCTTTACTTTAAGTTTGGTTTGTCTCTTTCCTTTGGTGGATAGATAACAATTTAATAACCGAGCGTATTTTAAGGTAGGCCTACTTATAAATAAGTTAATGCATATGTCTATGTCTCTTTAAACAATATTTTGAGGTAGCTGTAGCTACAGCTATTGTTATCGAGCAGACCTACAGTAAAAACAGAATAACCTCATCATCAATGTAAAATATCATTTTGTACTTGTGTGAATTTACCTCGGTTTCTCCTCTTGTTCTGATAGATTATGTTTCAAGACTGGACCAGATAATCTTGAAAGGCTCAAGAAACGAGACAGGAAATCTTCCGGATATTCATGAAGGACACACATCTTCTCAAAACACTTGTCATTGTGTGCAGTATGAATGTGGATGCTGTACACACGTGGAATTGGATGAAATTCACCTGAATAGCACTGGTAAAATTTAAAGATTAGTATAAATATTATTAATGAAGTTTGGCTAAGTAAATTTTACACTGTTCCGCTAATCAAACCCTCAAACTTTTCATTTACAATCTTGGTAGCAATTGACTTTACATAATATGCTTTATTTCGATTTTAAAGCAATTGTTTTAGTTTACCTTGCTTGTGTAGGCTGTGCTCAGACATGTAGCCACGGGGCAGACCTCCAACACAATCGTTCTTTGTGATTTCAACTAGATTTAAATAAATTAAATGCACCTTTGTACTATGTTTAAAAATAAATATGTTATTGTGTTATAAAAGATATATATCTTTTAAAACACAATAATAAGCATATATATATAGAGGCCTATTATCCATCAACTATATTAGTGTAATCTTATTTAACAGAATCGGGTGTTCTGAGCAGGGCCGTGCGCAGGATTTTTTTAAGGTTGGTGTGTGTGGGGGAGTAAAGTAGGGTGAACATAAATAAATTGAATCACAATATTTAAGGANGGGGGGGGGGGCATGCGTGCATGTGTATGTGTGTGTAAATTATCAATTTTTTAATGATTAGGTATAATTAACTAATTAAATATACAATAACCTAATATTTGGTATATTTATGATGACACATAACTTATTATTAAGATGTTTACTTAAGTAATAAAAAAATAGTTAAAATATTTGTATTTTATTGGCATGATAAAAAATTTAAGCACAAAAAAAAAATCACCATCATTTTCAGCACTCAACCATTCATTGTGCATCGAAACCAACAGCTTGTCCAAGATATATATATACATTAAACTTCAGGAAGAAAATTATTCAGTAGAAGTCTTACAAATATTGCTTCTCGGTGGATTCTACTACTGGAACCGTTTATGTTCTTGTCTCATTATATTGATATTGTTTTATATAGTGTAAATTTATTTCTCAATACCCGCCTCGGTGGCGTAGTTGGCTAACGCGCTTGTCGTGTTGAGCTCGACTGCTGAGTACGGGGAGATCGAGGTTCGAATCTCGGTCGGGTGAAATGGGGGTGGTTTTTCCTAAATGGTTTTCCACTCTCCCTCCACGCTAATGCGGGTTTACTTCCTCTATTTCAACCTTCCAAATTCCTAGTCCATTAAGAGTAATTAGTACTTAAAGCGTATAACCCGAACGGGTAGTAAGATGTGGTGCTAAATATTATTATTTTCTCAATGGGAGGGGTTTGAACACCCCCCCCTCCCCCCCCCTCCCCCCTTCATACAGCCCTGGTTCTTATTCATACAATTGTCCAAGACATTGTGTGTTGGCCGAGGCGGGTTATTTTCATGGCCTTTGGTGTTGCTAATCATACAGGCTTGTTCATTTAAATTCATAGAATATTTGTTAAGAACAATATTGGTTGAAGGGTACATGACCGTACCTTAAAAGCTTCCAGCGTTTGGAGGTTCTAAAAAATAGCCTACTGTCTTTTTAAAAAAAAACTGCACTAGATACTTAGAGTAAAATTGTCTTTGAAATTTCAGTTTGTGTTAACATTACATACTTACCCAAGGAGTATGGAGTTTCTTTTATTATGACACTGAATGAATACACAATCTACAATGAAACTATATCGGGTGAGTGCTTTTAAATCTTTAGTAGAGATTTTTTAACATTAAAATTCCATGGGTTTAAAGTGTTAGAAAAAAAAAGTACTGTAGAGTCTTGATAGTTTAAGGGTCCATGTAAAAGATTAAAATACATTATCGGAGTGTGGTTGTTTTGATTCCAAATATTTAATGTGAGGACCACCCACCCTTAAATAAACAAGAGAAAAGAAAAAAAGAGGACAAATTAGTCTGGTAATCCGAAAAGCTTACCTTAGCGCTCATCTCTGCTCCCCTTGTGACTCCTATTAAGGCTCTGCCTACCCTCTGGCGGTGTGTTGAGCTTTCAGCTCTCAAATTAGATGGCGTTGCTAACGTTAGACAAACTGGTGGATTCCAGCCATCAGGTTGGCAGCATTACTGGTTTGTTTAAACAATTGGGAGGCTGGGACCGGTAATCAGTAAAGGTCACAAGCAAACTTTTCCTAGAACTGATAGAGATAGAAGTTTAGTGCCGGACAGTAAAGTGTGTAGGCGACCAAGTTGGACTAAAGGTGGGGAGATAAAACGTCAAGATACAATCACACTCTCGAGCAGAAAAATTAGCTTATCCATCCCAACCAGCTAGACGCTTCTCTATGGGGGTTCAAATCCCTGCTGAGGGTATTTTGGGGAGATTTTATTCAATCGTTTCCTTCTACTCTCCCACGCAAATGTGGGTACATTTCCTTCATTAATTCTGCCTGTTTAGGTATGAACTAATTAATCCAATGTGTTAGGAATAAATACGTTCCAATTTAGAGGAAGTGTACCCGCATTCGCGTGGAGAGAGAGTGGGAAAATATTTAGGAAATATCACCCTTTCATGATTGAGCCATGATCTCCCAGTTATTGGCAGACTAGTCTATTGCGAGAGTTACACCTTAGACCATGTGGCCACCAAAGTGGTATATTACTAGTCCTCATGTCTAAAAATAGCTAAAGAGGTGGGAGGAGCTTACAAAAATTCTTCCGATCACTCACGAGAGGAGGGGGAGGATCTAAAATCATGTAAAAAAAGCCTTACGTAATTTAAGGAGGGCCCCCTTTGCAATACAAACTATGGGCCATAGATACAAGGCCTAGCAGCCGGGTCATGTTATTGAGCAGAGTAGAAACGAACTCAGGTCATTGATTTATAAATCACCTTTTTAAAAAAGTCTTGAAGTATTTTTTTCAAATAAATATCTGGGAGGGTAGTGATAAATATTACTGTATACTTATTTTTCAGAGAAAAGGTTATTTAAGTTAAAATTAGAGATAACTCATTTTTGAAGATTTTATCACTAACTATAATAACCTATACGAGAGAGTATGTAGCTTATGATTTTGTCGAACCATTTATTTGAGTTTATTAGTAAGCAGGTAAAATAAAAAATAACTAAAATTTAATATGCTAAATTTGGCCACTGTGCTTTGATTAATTTTTAAACTTTAAAGGCTAAAGAGGCAATAAAATATTTAAAAAGCAGTTTCAATTCGAAGACTAGAACAATTTTGACTATAAATATATATGTTATTTTTATTTCTGACATCACCGTGTCACACTACCTGTTCATGCTATACGCATATATGATAATCTAATTGGGTAGTAATGAGGAAGGAAGCATTTGAGAGGTTGTCTACCAGAATTTTTATTTTGGGAGATGGGGAAACAATTTAAGAAAAACTACCCTCAGTAGACCTGACCAGGATTTGAACTCCAAGCGCTCCACTATCAGCAGGCCAATTTACTACTGGAGTGATGCCTTAGACCATTCGGCCACTGAAGTGGGTATCTGTTATTTAATACGGTGTTTACATTTTTCAAACATTTATAGGATTTACACAATTTTCCAGAAATAAATGTTTTTGGGAATAATTTTTCATCCTATTGGTAGATTTTAACATTAGTAATATTTCCATGGTGTCAGCCTGCAAGCAGACTATACCAATTGAGAGGTTGCCGTATGTTGGTGGGGATAGAGCTAACATTTTTGGGTTGAGGGTGTCATGTAGTCAGCACAACGACCCCTTCAGCCTTCTATCTCAGTTTTCTAGACTGAAGTGCTACTTATTCATTCAAGTAGCTCCTCATTTGTCCTCACGAGATTGATTTTGGTTCCGTTTCAAACCCACTGCTTCGCAGACAGAATTGGAAGCACTGAGGATCGAACCCGGGACTTCGGGACTCTGAAGTCAGTAAATCTGACCACTATACCACAGAGGCTGTTGGGTATCAACTACTTACTTACTTTGTGGCATTGGGAACACAAAAGCTCATTAACTTCAATGGTTTTAAATATATTTTACTTATCATCAGCTCCATGTCGTGGTCAATATTGCTAAAGCTATGACTGAGCAATGATTGCATAAATTAATTAGCTCAGTAACTTTGCTAGTTCGATTCCCTGTAAGGTTGAAATTACTTAGTACTAGTGTGATACGAACTAGGCCAAGGCACAAGAGATTTTGAAGATACTATAAGTGCGTTACAGGGTGTTAGTAACATTTACTTTCAGCTAAGAGCTTTTTTAGAAAAAGTACTTGAAACATCAGAATAATCGCTACATTGTTGTATATAAATATTTATTTGTATCTTAATTTTGATATTATTTCTACAGTAAATAAAATAGTATCACTACTCATTCGTTGTACTTAAATTAGTAAATACTACTTATTGTTCGGGATTCGATACATTTCTTCTGAAAATAGCGCACAAACTGCAAGAATGCAACAGATTCAAGTCTCCAAATTACATTTAGACTCAATTCAATTTAAAATAATTATGTTTGATATGAGCTGGAATGTTTATTTTTATTTATTATAAAATTGGATTAAAAATTCAATGTACAGTAGTTTTCTTATACTCTGAATATTAACACTTATTATTAAAACATGCAATCTTCAAGAATGAGAAAACCGTAAAGAATCTAGGACACTAGTGAAGAATTTTACATGTTTTACTGCCTCAGGAAAATAAGGGCTAATGTCATAAAACTTTGTATATGGAGAAGCATGTGGTTTTTTCTTTGGAAATAATGTACCACTAAAGTAATACTCTCATTGAAGTAAGTAGGGACCAACTATATTTATTCACACAGCAGTTAAGATTTTGTGATTATTTTAGTTACTTAATATATTAAGATGTTTATATTTAACTACGCAAATCTTCATAATTGGACATTGGCCCTTCTTATCCCATTGCACATGGTATTAATATTTCTTTGACTCAAGAAGGTCACAGAGATTAGCTTAACCCTCCACTGCCGCCTGCATTTCGATACAGCAGGTTAGCCAACGCTTGCAAAACGATACTAGCTGATAAATGGGTAATGATCATACTAACGGCACTTATTATCAACTAAGATAACTATTTTCAGAAGGAAAAGTTGTATTTAAAACCACATATTTTTACTAAAGTTTTGACTTGCGAGTCGAGTCTAATGGCACTTATTATCAACTAAGATAACTATTTTCAGAAGGAAAAGTTGTATTTAAAACCACATATTTTTACTAAAGTGTTGACTTGCGAGTCGAGTCGTTAGAGCTCTGATTATTGAAGCCAACCCAAATTTAAAAATATGTTTAAAAATAAAAATAAATTATTCATTAAATAATATGTTATAAACAAACACCCTAGCTTAATTTTACAAAGAAAATAAATAAATCTATTAATAATTTTTGTTTTCCCATTTAAAATGCATTGAAATGGAAACATTTAACCAAAATATTTCAATAACTATTTTTAGCATTGTTTGAAAATTCCATAAGAATTATGAAAGATGCCCAGTTATGTTACTAAAATAAATAAAATAAAAATGTTGAATTAAAAAAAAATTAACATTTTTTTGTTTATAACTGTGCATTTATGGGTAGGCTCAGCCTTAATATTTAAGCAGATATTAAGGTGGGCTGGGGTTTTTGGAAAGGATATATACTATAAAATATAAGGAGGGTGGGACCCTAATTCCGGAATCAACACCGATTGAACGAGATAGATAGCACCTTAGGAAAACTTGATGCAGTGAGACATAACAAATCAGTGCTATCTATTTTATTTAGATATAAATCATAGCTTTAAATTAGTAGGATAAGGCACAGATAGACTGGCTATGTTTATAAAATCACTTGCATTAAAATGAAAATAATTCTAGGTTGAATGTATGAATGAGATGTTAACGAGCAGCCCACACAATACTACTCAACGACACATAAAAAGGAAGGGGGAGGGAATTAGGGAATAAGTCAACAATCCTTACCTCTAGCAGCCTGTCCAAACAAGACGGACACACCGATAGTTTGCAGTTAGGTATAGTTCAAGGTAGGAAATAAATGATGCTGAAAACTTGATAACACACTGGTCTCATTAGTTAGAGTGTTGATAGTTTAAAGTTATGTATAACTGGAAGCAGGAATGCCCCTGCTGTTACACAAGCTTTTACATACAGGGTGTCTACCATCCGGGAATAATCAGGGAAAACGGGAATTAGCCGGGGGGAAACGGGAATAAGTCGGGAGTTTAGTAAAACGCAATAAAAATCCGAGAAAATGATAATTTACTCAAAATATGAAATACAATAATCAGTAAATTATGTCATTTTTTTGTTTGTATCTGTGTAATATAGTTTTAATTCCTAGTAAGCAATTTTAATTCAAATTTTAAAACTTATTATTATTATTTAAAAAATTATTAATAGAAAAACGAGGGTGGAGGGGGGGGGGCGTCCAGTTATAAGGAAGTGACATAGTTTTTAGTCGGTAATTTTAGTAAATGATCAGGGAAAAGGTCGGGGATTTCATTGGTCAATTTTAGTACATGTACATAGCCTCGGCACCTTAGTATATTCATTCCCTCTTTACTTCTATTTTCACTGGTTTTCCATTTCCCATTCTTTTTTGTTAATCTTACACATTTTCTTTTACTTGCATAGTTTTAATCATTGTTTTTTCTTGACTCTATTTCCCTGATAAATGAATTTTATAATATCCAATGACATACCTTTGTTACCTTCCTGTAGTAGACTCGAGCCCTAAATATCACGAAATAACCCATCTAAACCCACAATGCTGTTTTTTTGAAAGTGAGTGTAGGTGGCTCTTTCCTAGGGGTTCCCCTACTCTTTTCGGGGTGCGTGCAAGGGAGTAACACCCATGTGTAGGCTTGCTGGCGGAGCCTCCTTGGTCCTCTTGCGGGTTGTCTCTGGTTTCTTTCTGCGAGTGCGTCTTCTGGGAGCTTCCTCGATATGAACAGTTTTCTTAGTCTTCGAATCGAGTCTCGGAGAAGTCAAGATTCAAGAATGAATGCAAGGTCTCAGGTTATATTTTCCTACTCTAGGGTGCAGTCATTGAAGTCACTAGTTGATAGAGAGAAGAGTCTTAAGACAAAAGCTACTTCTTTTTTTTTTAACACCGCGTCTTACTACCCGTTCAGGATATGCGCCTATGTACTAACTACGCTAATGGTTTTAGGGATTTGAAAGGTTATATTTTGAGGAAGTATACCCGTATTTGAATGGAGGGAGAGTGAAAAACCATTTTGGAAAAAAAAACCTCAATACATCCAACCGAGATTCAAACCTAGATCTCCCTGTCATGGACAGTCTAGTCTACTGCGAGAGTAGCACGTTAGACCATGCGACCGCCGAAGCGGGCAGCTGCTTGTTAGTTGTGTATCTCTTGCTGGTGTGTTGCGTCAGAAGGCAGAGCTGGAGATGGGGCAGTAGAAATAACTCTCGGAGGAAAAGTAGGAACCGCTCTTGAGAATGTTGGTAAGGTGGTGCAATAACTGTTATGTGGGGGAGGGATGAAGAGTAAGTGACTGAAAAGTAGCCACACAGAGTGTCTCTCCTGCCTGTGTTATCTAGTCATAATCGCTATCCGCCCTGGTGAAGAAGGTAGCAGCCAGAAGGGCTATTTCTCTCTGAAGATAAGTACTAGGCGAGCTAACTGCCAGGGGGGCTACCATGATTAATGAGATGATGATTATAATAGATTTTAGAACATTAGTCTATTATTAAGAGTACTTTTTTCAGCCCTTATTCTCAAATCATTAATATTCACATTCACAATTGACTTACATATACAGAAACTGTGAGACACCGTGATATTGTTCCACATGAAATCACCTAATTATCAGCATTGCCAACAAACGATTTAAGATTGGCGCAAATTACCTATCAACCCAACCATTACTTGAATTTTTTTTATATTTTGTATTATCAACCAAAAATACCATTATATTTTAAAATAAAGGTCATATTGCATAACTTAAGGATACAAACTTGATCATTTGCTACCCGTGCCTTAACACAAGCACACTAGCCGTTAATGTATTCTAACAAACCACAAATATTTTTAAATTCATAAACCACACAAAGCATCCTAAAATTTGATGAATAAATAGTAAAAATAAATATCTGATATTACAAGTCATTGGTTTAAAGTATTTTAATTATATTTTAAGTACGTAACATAAGCTTTAATTTGATACTAAAATTAACAAAATTGGTTAATAAATAATAAAGCTATGAATATTTTAAGTAATTACAACCCAAATCGAAGTAATTCTTCTAGCAAGAAACAATGTTTTTAAAAACTGCCCCATTGGAACATTTATGCACAGAAAAATCTCAAAAAACTCTTTAGTTACCCAACTTAGAAACTAAAAAAATCCCCCAAATCAAATCTTAGATGTAAGGACACATGGCATTAGGTGATTTGATGTGAATTGAGTGTCTGAGTTACATTAGATACAATCATATAATAATAATATTATACAAAATAATATCTTGAACCTGTTTATTGTTATAATAAAGGGGAGACCCTAAGCATTCGTTTGTGATATAGTGTCATCTTGTTTGTTTAGTGAGTCTTCAAGTTAGGAGCCTTTATAGCGTCGGCGGAGTGTCATGACGGGGTACGAGATTGTTGCCTAAGTGGCAGGATTAAGCCCGGCCTCGAAGGCTCGGTCTCGAGAAAAGTTTTAGATTTGATTGCCAGGTAAAGCGGGGCATGACATACATACCTAATCACGCCTTTCCCTTACGGGGTAGGCAAGAAATTGTTCATATAGCTCAACAACTCCGTACTTAATCCATCCTCACTCACTTTCTCCACACTTCTCTATCCTCGCATACTCCCTTCAACAACATCCATACACCGAGTAATACATGCTCTTTTAGTCTTAAAACTCTTTATGTTTCTCTTTTTCGCACGTTTGACTACAACATTTAGCCACGTCTTACATGACCTACCCCTTCCTTTTGATCCACACACTCTACCTTCATATATTTGTGTCGTCGCTCGATCCACACTCATCCTCTCAACATAACATAGTAGTAAAATGTGGTGATAAATAAATAAAAATAAAATAATATAGCAAGTTAAAATAAAGTCATCCCAAGCAACCTTCCGACTACTTGCTCTACCCTACTCTATAACTTCCACTAATCCAACCAACTTTGTTTTGAATAAGTTTTTCGGTGGCCTGGTGGTCTAGGGGTAAGGTGTCAGACTTCTGTGCTGGCGGCCGGGGTTCAATCCCCGGTCTCGGCACAGATTTATCTGATTTCCAAACCCTTCCTTCACCTCTGACAAGACATCTTGTGAATGTGGAGAATGCCAGGCCTCCACCGTGGTTCGGATTCCACGTTAAACTGTAGGTCCTCCATTTCATCTCACAATCACCCTTCCATTACACATTAGCGTAAGTGCGTATAACCCGAACGGGTAGTAAGACGCGGTGCTAATAATAATAATAATAATAATAAGTTTTTCAACCTCCCCCACCCCTTTTTACTTGACATCATAAGGATATCCTTGAATAATTTATTCCAGTAACATATTTAACATATGGCTTAGAGTAATTAATCTTCACCCTCATCATGATCTTGTCAATTACATATATAATTTTACTTATCTGTGGGCATAATCACTCCCTGTCCCCACTTGGCTTTAAACTAGATAAGTCACCGGACACTATCTTATCTCTTTTTAAATGTTGATTCAACCTCTATCAACAGCTTTAATAATCTACTTTGTTTTTATTTTGGACAACATGTATTCTCTTATAACATCCATCATCATCAATAACAACTGTTGGGTGACCTGGCGGTCTAGGGGTAAGGTGTCAGACTTCTGTGCTGGCGGCCGGGGTTCAATCCTCGGTCCCGGCACGGATTTATCTGCCTCCACCGTGGTTCGGATCCCACGTTAAACTGTAGGTCCTCCATTTCATCTCACAATCACTCTACCATTACACATTAGCATAAGGGCGTATAATCCGAATGGGTAGTAAGACGCGGTGCTAACAATAATAATAATAATAACTGTTTATAGAAGGGCTCTGGAGTTGGTACACCAAGCCTTCGACTCCGACTACTCTATTTTTATACTGTCCAGCTCCAGCTAATTTATATTAATCAGTAATAAATTGACTGCATTAAAATCCGCCAATACAGATTACTTCATGGGAAGATTATTTGGCACTGTGAGTTTATATTTAAATACATTTGTCAATCGAAATTAAAAATGTTTTCCTAAATAATAAAAAGAAAGAGTATAACGCAATAATATAAATTTATAAGGTTTATTTTAAAGTCTCCATCCAAAATTTCTCCTGACTTTTAACCACACAGCCCTGTTTTCCAGCTTGTGGCCGAGTCGATTTAGTAAAATGTCCCCATCTTCCTCTTATCTTCCACCATTCTTACTTTATTAGCGTCTCTTACTCACACATTGTTATCTGCTCCTCTCTTCCCATCTCTTGGTCTCCCTCCTGTGTTTTCATTGGTATTTCATCTTCATTGCTCTCCTTGGAATGGGCATGCCCATACCATCTCAGTCTTGCATCCTCTACTATCTCATGTACTCCAACATCCTCATTACATGACCATACCATCTCAGTCTTGCTTCCTCTACTATCTCATGTACTCCAACATCCTCGTAACATGCCCATACCATCTCAGTCTTGCTTCCTCTACTATCTCATATACTCCAACATCCTCATTACATGTCCATACCATCTCAGTCTTGCTTCCTCTACTATCTCATGTACTGCCTGTACACGGCCTCCAATTTCCTCGTAGCTCTTACATTCACTGTCCATGTTTCTTCCGCAAATGTGACAGTGGTTACAAAGAACAACACTTCCTTACACTTCAAGGACACTTCTCTTCTCCATGTAGCAGGTCTCTTACACACCTTAGAACAACTCCCTTTGCTGCCTTCTTCCTTTCTACCCCCACCCTTCTCTTCTGATCCTCTCATTAGTTTAAATCCACATTCATAATTGTACTTTAGCTTAAGCTAGCCTACATTCAATATTTCTGCCTTACCCTCGTTGGTTGATGATAATTATTTTGTCAATATTCCTAATTGCATGCAAGTCACTATTTTTTCCCTTTTTTATCCTTCTTATGATGTACGCTTAAACTTTATGTTAAATGAGCCATAAACTTACATAATATTTTCCATATTTTAAACATTTTGTAAAATTTTACTAGCCAAGGTTTTTATGTCCGGTTCATAACTTATCTTAGCCAGAACACAAGATGCGAGTCAATACTTCACTGATTTCAATGTGACATGATATGGCTGTCGAAATATTATCAACTTCAAAAAAATTATATCACGTTGAGAATGATTTATTTAATTTTTTTTATGTTTGGTGTACCAACCAAATTTTGTGGCACACAATTGCCATCCCTGCTAATCCTAAATTCCTGTTCTCATTGTAAAATCGACTTTTCATGTCAGATAATCACAAATTCACAAAATTATAGTAACTAATCATGAATTTATATTAATTGTTATCATTGTTGTTACACATGGTGTAGCCAATTATGCATCAATGTGAGATTAATCGAAATGTATTTACTTTTTTTTTCAGCCGCCATCAATCCTGGAAAAAGACGATGGATTTTCGACCGATAGTGGGTCAAAGTCTAGTTCGGGCACTGAAGATTATTACGAAGAGCAGTTGTATGCCCTAGCGCACTTCTCAGATCCTAATAAAACTAATCCAAACAGTGATGTCATCGAGGTGTTGCAACACACGGTCGATCCCAACACACCATATCAACCGAGTCGTTGGAACAAAGTCATGCGTTTACAGGGTGCTCAGATAATAGAGAATGCAGACAACCCGGACAATTCTATCACAAAGAGAGTTTCTACTTTCGACAGTTCGTCTCCGGCAGAAAACTACATTCCTCTCGGCCCGGATAATTATAATGCAGAACAGAGCAGAGAGAGGATAAGAAGGCCAAATAGGGGGAATAGATATTCAAAGACGAGGAAACAACGCGGGAGTTTACCAGAGTTGGATGCAGCCTCGGACCGCTCCTCGGGTAACTATAATACGGACCCTATAAACTATCCTTTCTCGACTAGTAATAAGTATTCCAACAATCTAAGAGCTAAGTCTTCCAAAAAAAACAATTCAAATCAACTCAGGTTAGAAAATCAAGGTAATATTAGTCCACCTTCACCTACTCACGAGTCTCTTAAAGTAAACGGAGTAAATGTTAACATTTATTCTTCAAATCATCCAACCGAAACTGTGGCCGAACCCAATCAATCTCTTACTTCCAAAGTATCGATTGCCAACCAAAACGAAACCGATCAAGATTTAAATAAAGCACCCTCGGCTCCTATTCTAAGTGTCGACCAAAACGACCAATCCGAAAACGCGAGTTTGTACAAAGACGTTATTTTGGATGAAAGTGTAAATGCTGATCAAGACATTTCAAGCAAACAACTGTCCACTTCGGATTCTCTAGTGATAAATCAAAACCAATCGAGTAAAGGTGAAAACTCGTTACAAAATACCAATCTTAATACTTGTGGTGATAATACAGTCTTAATTTCAATTTCGTCAGATGAAAGTTCAGATTCTGCGATGTCTTTTGTAGTTGATACAGACGATTCTACTTCTAGTTCACGTTCTAGAAGATCTTCCAGTGTGGAAATTATCATCTTATCTAATAGTGATAGTGAAAGTGATAGTGAGTTGATAGTCCTTGGATGCAGTGACATTGAAAAAGTGGATTATAGTGATGTAGAAATACTTACTCCACCAGTGAAAACTCCACCGCCATTAGTTACTTTGGAATCTGACGAGGAAACTCAAAGCCAACAAGACAATCAAATCATTTCGCCTGAAAGCGCAAACACATCCAAAGATATTATTAAAAACAAAAAACAAAATCAGCAAAACTCTTCTAACAGTTCTGTAAATATATCTACTTCTTCTGTTGGCGGACATAAACCATTAAATGGTGATAACGATGCCAACGCAGATGTTCAAATCCTTCCAGAATCTAGCGATGAAAGTCAAGATGATTTCTTAGGTGTTTCTTCTGACAGTAACAGTAATGACAGATTGGTGATCGATATGGATCTGAACACAAGTGGAGCACCAGAGAAAGTCGTGAGCAACGTTAATAACGTAGAGGTCACAGTCAAAGAACGACAGACTGAGCATATGCGCAAGAAAATTAGAAAGAAAAAGGAAAAACGGTCAAATGCCTTGACAAATGTTGAGGAAGAGAGATTATTTATTGAAGCTAACGAGCATTTCAACCATACAGTCTTACAGGATCAAATGTCAAGTGAGTAAATGTAACTTCTGTTGTTGTTTTTGGTGTGTGGCAGGATGGGGGGGAAGTGAAGGTTGAAAATATTTTCAAAAGGGCAGTCACTGTTTTGTTTATTCACTTTTAGAATCTTAAGACTTTTCTTATACTCTTATTATTTTTTTTATGTTCTAAAATTACTTGTCTAGAAACTAATTAGGTTTTAGCTGATTAATATGTTTCGACTACACCTACCTTATACATACACCTCCCTACCTCTATTTTTAATTTTTGAGCTGTGTTCTTTTCATTGTAGAATTCATGTCATCGGTCTAGGGGTAAGGTGTCAGACTTCTGTGCTGGCGGCCGGGGTTCAATCCTCGGTCCCGGCAAAGATTTGATTACCAGACCCTTCCTTCTCCTCTGACAAGGCATCTTGTGAATGTGGGGAATGCCAGGCCTCCACCGTGGTTCGGATCCCACGTTAAACTGTAGGTCCTCCATTTCATCTCACAATCACCCTATCATTACACATTAGCGTAAGTGTGTACAACCCGAACGGGTAGTAAGACGAGGTGCTAATAATAATAATAATATTAAATCTCAGGACACCCTCGACAGCCTATTTAACAACTGTTGATATCATCACTTGAAGAAAATTAAGCTCTATGTTTGTATTGAAGCAATGTTTGATTTATTTCGACAAAAAAAGAAAGTTTTGTTACAAACACCGCAAAATACACTTACCCTTTCTCGTGTTCCCTGCAGCCAATAAAATACAAAGATATGTCTAGATAAAAATTGATTCGGGCCAGTTTCATAGTCAAATTTAGTACGCCTCAAGTGCGGCGCTACACTAAGTATCATGACGACACCTACCTAAACCAGAATGGAATGGGCCGTTCTCTCATAGGAAACTGGCCCATTCCATTCGAGTTTAGGTAGGTGTCATCTTGTATTTAGTGTAGCGCCGCACCTGAGGCGTACTAAATTTGACTATGAAACTGGCCCATAGACAGGTTCATCATCCTGGATTGTAATATATATTTTTTTCTTCACACGTTCGACAGATGAAAAGAAATATTAGTATCGAATATTGTAGACAGTTCGTAACAAACATTGCATATATCGAGGGGGTGGTAGTGGCTTGCTTGAAATTTTAAACCATAGGGTGCAACTCTATATACGGTTTATTTTAAAATATACTACTCAGGAAGTGAATCAAGAGGAGAAAAAAACTCCCACCTTACTGAACTGAGTGTATTGCTTCCTCGTGTTGAGCTTATAATTCACCTCTACCTCCAATAGACGCCATAACACCCGCACAGGAATGTTATAATGTCATGTTGTTATAAAATGGTGTTGAACTGGCGGTCTAGGGGTAAGGTGTCAAGACTTCTATGCTGGCGGCCTGGGTTCAATCCTCGGTCCCGGCACAGATTTATCTGATTACCAAACCCTTCCTTCACCTCTGACAAGACATCTTGTGAATGTGAGTAATGCCAGGCCTCCACCATGGTTCGGATTCCACGTTAAACTGTAGGTCCTCCATTTCATCTCACAATCACCCTACCATTACACATTAGCGTAAGTGCGTATAACCCGAACGGGTAGTAAGACTCGGTGCTAATAATAATAATAATAATAATAATATAAAATGGTCATGGTTTTGGTTTTTATGGATTAATATTAATCATTAGTACAGGGAAAGGTAGTTTTTTTTAAAAAATATATAAATGTTTCGAAGTGTTACACATGAGACATGTGTTCCGGACGGGTATTCACTCCCTCTGTCTTTAATTTAATGTGTCGGGGTGTTCTTCAGGATCGAGTTATACAGCTTCTCATTCATGACCGAGACATTCCTCTCCATTTACTCGAAGATTACAGACAGACCAAAGCACGACTAGAAAAGCACACTAAAAGAGATGACCATGATTAAGAGAATAAACTGATTTTAGATCATACCCGGTGAGCTCATTTGGTAAAACAACACAATATTGAGCCAAAGGTTCAGGATTTACATTTCAGCTTATATAAGATATCACCGGGATAAACTATAGTATGCAATAAGTCATATAAAAATTATGGTTTTGTTTTTCATTTTACAGAAAAAATTGGTAAAAAAGAGTTAAAATATGTTTAGTAAGGAAGTGCATCTGTTTAACAAATTACTGTACCTATTTATTCCATTTTTCCTTTCCCCTATCCTGCAACTATTCTTAATAGACTTGACTCATGCTGTCATTTTGTCTGTGTTTTTTTTTACCGACACATTTGTTTTGAAGATGACATAGCCCTCTGGAGGGTTCAGCCGTCGGATTACGCTACCACTACTAAAAGCCGTTTCTCCAAGTTGAGGTGTCACAACTGTAAAGAGCTGGGGCACGTAGTCAGTCGTTGCACCACACCTACTAAAAAAATACTGTGTATAATGTGCGGCCGACAGGGGCACACCTACACCCGTTGCCGGGACATCATCTGCCTCAAGGCAGGTCACCAAGTGCTATTCTTTACACACATTTTAGTGATAAGTGATAATAATAATATTTTAGCACCGCGTCTTACTACCCGTTCGGGTTATACGCTTTAAGTACTAACTACTCTAATGGATTAGGAATTGGGAAGGTTGAATTAAAGGAAGTGAGCCCGCATTTGCGTGGAGGGAGAGTGGGAAAACCGTTTAGGAAAAACCACCCCCAGTTCACCCGACTGTGATTCAAACCTCGATCTCCCCGTCCTCGGCGGTCGAGCTTCAACACGACGAGCGTGTTAGCCAACTTCGCCACCGAGGCGGGTTATAGTGGTAAGCACATTCTGAAAGGCTTTATATTATAACGAATATATGTCTAGTGATATTTTGGTAGGGTAAAAGAGCTTCCAGAACAGTAGGGTGGGCCTACACATCAGGAAGGCCTTATTTCCTACCAAGCGGGGCTGTTAGGTTGGAGTTGGAAAAAATATTCTGACTCCGGCTTCAAAGTAAAAACTTATAATATTATTGCAATATTTTATACTTTTTTTATTCTTACTGTTGGTGACCTGGCGGTCTAGGGGTAAGGTGTCAGACTTCTGAGCTGGGGGTCTAGGGTTCAATCCTCGGTCCAGGCACAGATTTATCTGATTGCCAAACCCTTCCTTCACCTCTGACAAGACATCTTGTGAATGTGAGGAATGCCAGGCCTCCACCGTGGTTCGGATCCCGCGTTAAACTGTAGGTCCTCCATTTCATCTCACAATCACCCTACCATTACACATTAGCGTAAGTGCGTATAACCCGAATGGGTAGTAAGACGCGGTGCTGATAGTAATAATAATAATAATTTATTTTTACTATTTATGACCATTATTTGTAATTTCGGTTGACAAATTTAATAAAGAAATATTTTAAATGTTACATTCGATATAACTTTAAAATTTAAATATAATTTTTTTTATATATTTTCTTATACTAATATTTCTAACTATCTCCTTACTACAGTTTACATTGAATATCACTAAACTAATTAATATACGTTAAACAGTTATGAAGGAGGTCATAGCTGGACATTAGAAAAATAGATGAGTCGAGTCGTGGGCTCGACATATCGACTTTACAGACCTGTTACCAAGATATTATACTATATACTGGGATTTTGGTACAAAAAAAAGGCCACCTAGAACAGGGTTCCTACCACCGTCATGGTATATCTTGCTTATTTTATTATTTGAAATATAGAAAGGTGTTCTATGAATATAGCTCAAAAGTAAAAAAAAAACTAACAAATATTTATACACACTTCAGTATTTCAATAATAATCATATTACTTATCATCATCATCATCAACTGTTTCCAGCCGGTGGCCCGGGCGGGTCACTTTAGTAAAATGCCTCCATCTTACTCTATCCTTCCACCATTCTTCTCCTCTCACTTGAACACTTTATATTATTACTTACTACGCGCTTGTCGCGTTGAGCTCGACGGATGAGGAGATCGAGGTTCGAATCTCGGTCGGGTGAACTGGGGGGGCGGGGGCGGTTTCTAAATGGTTTTCCACCCTCCCTACACGCAAATGCGAGTTCACTTCCTGTAATTCAACCTTCCCAATTCTTAATTCATTAGCTTAATTAGTACTTAAAGCGTATAACCCGAACGGGTAGTAAGACGCGGTGCTAAATATTATTATTATTATTATTTATACTATCACATCTTATTACCTGTTCGGGCTATACACTCCCACTATTTCTTGAGGAAGATTCACTAAGAGCATTGAAATATCGAAGTGTGTGTAAATATGTTTAATTTTTTACTATTACTTTACTATTAATTTTGGGTGACCCGGTAGTCTAAGGGTAAGGTGTCAGACTTCTGAACTGGGGGTCCGGGGTTCAATCCTCGGTTCCGGCACAGATTTATCTGATCGCCAAACCCTTCCTTCAACTCTGACAAGACATCTTGTGAATCTGGGGAATACCAGGCCTACCACCGTGGTTCGGATTCCACGTTAAACTGTAGGTCCTCCGTTTCATCTCACAATCACCCTACCCATTACACATTAGCGTAAGTGCGTATAACCCGAACGGGTAGTAAGACGCGGTGCTAATAATAATACTATTATTTTTTTCCCGCATTAAATTTTGCTTAGTGCACTTTATATCATACATTTCATTCGATGCGATTTACACATTTCTTTAATAAATTAAAAATAGGTACAATACTTGCACTTTTTTTTTTATTATTGTAAGCTACTCGAACTACTAAAGCACTATTTTCACTGCTGTAGTGTGGTGAACCGTGGACTTCCTGGAGCACAGTTGGCTGCGATCACTGCAGAACCATCAAAGTCCAATGTCACTTCTGCCGCTCCATGGACCACTTGAAGAACGCCTGTCCAGAAGTTTGGCGTCGCTACCATTCAACGGTGAGTGCATTTACAGATTGAAAGTTGTAGCGCTTTCATGAAGACAAAACAATCGCGCAAATTAGTTAATTAATATGACTCAGAAAAAAACTCTTAACTGCCTGCGATGAGGATTATTTTTAAAGGTAAGTATATCTCTATTTGGGTTTATTTTGATATTTCCTATACATTATGTATGCTTTTCTGTTGAATTACTTGATAAAATTATAGTACTTTTCTTCTATAAACTCAACGTTATTTTCAGACTTTAAAATGGAACAAAGCCTGCAAGTGCGTGTTTGATTTGCTCGTATGCATTTATTAAGTGTTTTTGTTCATATTTTTAGGTCATTTTATAGATATTAAAGTCTAGGCCATGTTTATAAAATGTCTTAGCGTCATAGAACACGTATTTAAACATTAAATTAATATGATTTTAGGTGACCTGGCGATCTATGTGTAAGGTGTCAGACTTCTTTGCTTAGGGTCCGGGGTTCAATCCTCGGTCCTGGCACAGATTTATCTGATTGCCAAACCCTTCCTTCACCTCTGACAAGACGTGTATTAATCACAACTTGTGAATGTGGGGAATGCCAGGTCTCCACCGTGGTTCGGATCCCACGTTAAACTGCAGGTCCTCCATTTCATCTCACAATCACCCTACCATTACACATTAGCGTAAGTGCGTATAAACCGAATGGTAGTAAGACGCGGTGCTAATAGTAGTAGTAGTAATATGGTTTTAATTTATTCCACATGTTAAACCTTTTCATTTTACAGGTAGAGGATTACATTGAACAGTTTGATCCACCACCTGCACTTTACAAACCCAATTCTGAGCTGTCATGTCCCAACTGTACCAGAAAAGGCCACAAGTTTGAGGATTGTAAAATGTCAA
The DNA here is from genome assembly GCA_901482245.1 of Timema douglasi. Classification (NCBI taxonomy): domain Eukaryota; kingdom Metazoa; phylum Arthropoda; class Insecta; order Phasmatodea; family Timematidae; genus Timema; species Timema douglasi. Next base: position 15,736 of record CABEEJ010005663.1, on the reverse strand, counting down.
TTCCTTTTAAAAAGCACCGTCCAGATAGTTTCAACGGAATTGGGATTTATGACCGGCACACCGGACAAGAAACGGACATTTACTACTCCCGCGGTGTAACACATCGCAAGCGTTATTCTCTCCCGGAAAAGGTGAACAGTTCTGTCGATCTTTCGAGGCGCCCCCCCGTTCCGAGTACGTCCCGCGACCCACCAGGTACCTCTGTCGACCCTTCTGAAGTGCTTCAAATGGTTCTAAATAAAGGAATGCGGCGGCCAAAGTCACGGACGAGAAACAACCGAAAGAAACGCGCGAGACAAACCATGCAGTTTGAGGAAACCAGAATAAATAAACAGTTGAAGATCATGAGAAAGAAGGATCTGGCGAAGAAGAGACTGGCGAAAAAGAATCTTAAAATGAAACAAATATTTGCGAGAAACTTAAATAACACCACTGGCCCTCATTGGTGATAATAAAACTTGGCTTATTTTGTGTTGTTAGAAAAATATTACTCAATATTCTGGGGAAACTTAAGGTGAAGTTTTAAAAGAGAAAGTTCCCTTCAGTTTGTTACAAATTTAAATAATTGTTACGCGTTCTAATTAACTTGTATTTTAGTCTTCCGTTTTTGATTTTTTTTTTCCCCCTCCTGCTTGGAACTTTGAAATTCCATTTCGCTTGCATTCTATCATAGTGTACAGTAAAAGTTTAATCAACTCGTTATGATGAAAGGAATGTTAGTGGAGCGTACTCACTTCTGGACAAAGAGAACCAATGAGTTTACAGTATAAGGGGGTCTGAGGTCCCCTAGTTATTAGAGGCGCCCAATGGTCTTTCCTCGGGGGTCGATAACAAATACCTAAAAGTAGGAGTTTATGAGGCATACTTTTTTCATTTTGAAGCAAAAGTCAAATTGAAAAATATTAAATATATCGAAGTTCGAATATTTAAAAAAAAGTTTAATGTCGGGTCAAAATATTATACTTTGCATAACTATATAAATTCAGGTATTAAATATAGTTTACAAAATGCTATATCTCAAACATAATTAATTCATTTCGTCTTACAATGATAAATTAATTTGTGATGGAAATAGCATAATAAAAAATCATGTGTGGTTTAACTTTAAATATTTTTTTGGCGAATCTTTGTAATAATTGTCGGATCCAGAATTTTAGACATAATGATTGTCTATATATATATAATTGAATAATATTTTTCTTTAGTATTACAATGTTCCTTAAAAAATAAATTTTAGAATGTTATCTAGGGGTGTGTGAAGTCCACTTTTTCAATACGAAGCAAACTCCAATCAAATGTAGGAAATATTCTCGAAGCAGAATTGATGTTTGAATATTTTCTCTTAGTTTTATGACCGAACAAATTTTATATTGTGGTATATTACCTAGTGGACTAAAATTACTTGGAAAATATTTATTGCACAATGGTTTGTAATATTTCATTTTACTCGGACAAATCAAGATACTATCATAACATTCAATTCATTTACGTCAGATTTTTTCCATATAAATATTAATTTATAATGTGTAAAACAGCTCTGAATGGATATAATTGAAAATAAATGGAGTATTATAGCTGTCAGCGTTTTGATTGGTGGAGCTTTGAAGCTGGAATTTGTTTCGAAGTTAAGTCAAACCTGATGTTTTGTTTCGAAACATCGCACACCCCTAATGTTATCTAAATTTAAATGTGTTTGTTTGTAAAAACAATTGAATATATGATTGATGTGTGTAATTTCTTTTGAGAATAATACATGTATTTATAATGTAAAAAAAGGACTATAATTGTTACACTGGGAAGATATCACTTTCATGAGATTATCAAATAAAATGGACTTGGCATTCTGTTTCTCCTCTTTCTTTCTTCCAGTCCTATACACCAATAATATGCCATTACTTGGTTGTTTCAATCGATGGAATCTATTGGCTACTAAGAATTAGTTACTTTCTAAAAAAAAAATATACTGGGCTAGGTTGAAACAAGGCCGGATAGAATTGTCAGCAAAGACCACACCTCGGATTTTCATAGGATGGCATCAAATAGCTACTATTAGTTTGTGTAGTCCCTTCTGGTTATTGACGGTCTCTTTAAGAGTTTATAGATCAATTCTAGAACCGCTGTTCTAACATATGCAGGATGTTCGGAGCCCAAACCGCACATATAGTTTGAACAAAAATTAATACACAATCCCTGTTCACTTACATCCGGAAAACTATGCTAATACTATTAAAATGTGTTCAAAGTTTTGGCGTAGAGCGTCGGGAGAGCAAAGCTGTTCAAGCATGCGTGTACAACAGGTTGCATAGGAGTTAGGTGCCTGGCACTGCATATGTAAAAATTAAAATAGCTTTCTGTGACGTAGGACCGTTAATGACGACCCTCAGAACGTGTTCCCATTGATATAGGGACTGGTGGGTCGTTAACTATTAGTTGTGGTATGTTCTGCTGCCGTGCTCCGAGATGTCGAGGTGTGCAGTGCAATGCACCTAACTACTATGCAACTTGTAAACGCATACCTGAACAGCTTTGCTCTTCTGGTGCTGTACACCGAAACTTTGAAAACAATTTAATGGTATTAGCATAGGAGGGGGGAAGCGGTGAACACACCCGGCACGACCGCCCGGTGAACACACCCGGCACGACCGCCCGGTCAACATGTCACCTAATCTATCTATAATCTTACTAAGTTCACTTTTAACAACACCTTTCTTTTAGGGGCCCATTAGCCAAAGTTAAACCAGGACACCCACATAGATGTCACCGACTTTCATGTGTGTTTGTGTACAGTGCACTTCGACAAAGATAAACTGTGTTGATATACTTTCAAATCCCAATAATTTTTTATTTTATTTTAAGATGTTTAATTAATTAAGAACGGGAGTACATGAAGCAAGAATGAGATGGTATGGGCATGTAATGAGGATGTTTGAGTACATGAGATAGTAGAGGAAGCAAGAATGAGATGGTATGGGCATGTAATGAGGATGTTGGAGTACATGAGATAGTAGAGGAAGCAAGACTGAGGTGGTATGGGCATGTAATGAGGATGTTGGAGTACATGAGATAGTAGAGGAAGCAAGACTGAGATGGTATGGCATGTAATAAGGATAGAAAACGAGAGTATACCAAAGAAATTGACGAAGATAAAGTGTGTTGGAAAAAGACTAAGAAAGAGATGGGAGGAGCATATAACAAACTGTACAAGTGAGAGGAGAAGATGGAGGTATTTTAGTAAAATGACCTGGCCACAGGCTGGAAACAATTGATGGAGAATTATCTCTGTCTGTGATCTATAGAAGTTTGATAAATTATACATTTCTACTTTATAGTCAACTCTTTTGTGAATACAAGAGAGTTGTGAGATTTATTTCAATCCAACACAGTGCCAAGTTGTCCATATCGTTTCAATCATTATGCGTTGACTCAATTCATATACAATGATTTTATTTGTATTAGATTACTATCGTGGCCAATATATTAGAGGAAATATTATTAGCACCGCGTCTTACTATCCGTTCGGGTTGTACGCACTTACGCTAATGTGTAACGGTAGGGTGATTGTGAGATGAAATGGAGGACCTACAGTTTAACGTGGAATCCTAACCACGGTGGAGGCCTGGCATTCCTCACATTCACAAGATGTCTTGTCAAAGGTGGAGGAAGGGTTTTGTAATCAGATAAATCTATGCCGAGAACCGAGGATTGAACCCCGGCCACCAGCATAGAAGTCTTACACCTTACCCCTAGACCACCCGGTCACCAGAGGAAATATTATTTCTTAGTAATTTGTTGTATGCCTGAATATAAATCGCTATAATAATGTAAGATATTTCTGTTCTGAGCTTTCTTAGCTTGCTGCTCCGATACTTTTCATTTAATTTTTTAATAAGGCATGCAGACAAGCAAGAGATATTTAAAAGATGTTTCAGAATATTCCAGAAAGGAGTAGGTTAAGTTGACCATTTTGTTTCATGCAATGAATATGAATAAAAAAAACAGTTTAAATAAAACAAACAATGGTTGTATTTCTTTAACTGCAATATGTACAAGTAAAGTTCTTTGCATTCGTTCACGCATCAAGCACACAAATAAACAGCTGTACATCTGCGACAACTTCAAGAATCATCATCCTCAAGTCCGTCCAACTCCTCGAGATCCAGTTCCTCTATGTCTTGAAACAGTGATTCGTCAACCTTGATCGAGTCCCCAGCTGGAAACAAAGGAAATAAATTTGACTCAGGGGGTCGATTTAATACTGTCTATACTTCAGCAAATTTTTTGTTCTATTTAGGCTTACTCATAAAAAATAGTATAACATTAAAACAAATTACTCTGTTGGTTTTTTTAATTAAAACAGTTTTTTCTAACAGGAAGTGTGGGGGTAGAGTGAATAATAAAAGTAATATAGTAATTTCTGAAGAATCCCTTAGCCTACTAGCTTAGCGATATATTAAGATGACTCACCATCCTCTAAGAATTTGAGGTCCGACTCGATCAGTGTTTTGTCTGTTAAAAAGAGTTCTCTCCCAGTTAGTTTTTTACTGTCTTTTTCATCTTTCTCCGTTTTCTTCACGGCAAACTCTGCATCGAACAAATCCTTCCACCTCATGAACGATTCCACCGTCACGCGTGTACCTTCAAATCGTTTCTGCAAAGCAAGTTAAAAAAAAAAAATCACATATAACAATTTCTTGTGCGATAAGACATTGGTGTGACGAGATTTCTTGACAAGATTTCATTGGCATGGCTGCACTAAAAAAAAAAATTCTCTTCATAAAATGGGTTTTCATATTTTCCCTAGGTTTGTATTCTGTTGTTTTTCATTCCCTTCTCCTTAAATTGTTAATAAACCATTTAGCGAACCTGTAGAACATAGCTTTGTAATAGTAAGCTTTAACCCTGTCTTGTTTCAAAACAAAACATAATCTTACTAAGCACACTGTGCAGTATTGCCAACTTATAGGTTGTTTGTTACAGCCGTTTTCCCAAGTAGAAAATACATTCAATTTGAACTTTTCTTTTCCCATATTTAAATATAAAATTTAGATATTTAAAAAATAATAGAATACTAGCCCAAGATTTCAACCACACTTGGAGTTAATGTTTAATAACTTTGTATGTTAAATAAAATAATCGGGTTTTAGTGTGAGTTTTAATGTTTTTTAAGTGGGTTTATTTAATAAAAACTAAGTTTTTAATTGATTTTAGGTGCCTGGGGTGAATTGCAGCGACACTAAAACTACAATACCGTAGTTAAAGTTGTTTTTTTTAACTCACCATCTCTGCCTCTTCTACTTCCTGGGCTTTTCTTAACGCATCATCGTCCCTCGTTTTGCGGATAATGTCCCATCTTTGGTTGAGCCATTCTTGTGCCGATGATACTAACGTAAAAATCATTACTGTTCCCAAGTTTTCATTTGCCTGTAAATAATAAAGAGTTTAGCATTATCTAGAAAATAGATATTAGAAAGAAAGATATGAACTTTAGACTAGTTTTCTAGTTGTACTTAGTACGCTTCAAGTGCGGCGCTATACTAAATACAAGATGACACCTATCTAGACCAAAATGGAATGAGCCAGTCTCGCATATGAAACTGGCTTATTGTATTCTGGCCTAGGTAGGTGTCGTCCTGTACTTAGTGTAGCGCCACACTTTAGGCGTTCCAAGTTTGACTATGAACCCAGCCCTTTTAGTTCAAAAGACTCCTTCGGTCAGTGATCCCCAACCTGGGAAAAGTGAAGCACTTTCAGGGACGGGGGGAACAATTCATAAATAACTTTAAAAGTGGGTGACCTGGTGGTTTAGGGGTAAGGTGTCAGACTTCTATGCTGGCGGCCGGGGTTCAATCCTCGGTCCCGGCAAAGATTTATCTGAATACCAAACCCTTCCTTCACCTCTGACAAGACATCTTGTGAATGTGTGGAATGCCAGGCCTCCACCATGGTTCGGATTCCACGTTAAACTGTAGGTCCTTCATTTCATCTCGCAATCACCCTACCATTACACATTAGCGTAAGTGCGTACAACCCGAACGGGGGTAGTAAGACGCGGTGATAATAATAATAATAATTTTAAAAGTCATAAAAAATTGAAGATATTTTTTTAATTTAAATGACTTTACCAAAAGTAATTGAGAAAATTTTTCTTGCGGTATTGGCAACACTGCCTACCAGTTGTAATAAATTTGATGACCAGCCAAAAGCATGAATGTAAGTTGCAAGAATAAGATTCGTCCTATAAGTATGTCTACCCCCCCTTTCTAAATCAGAGGTTCTCAAACTTTTTAGACCAAAGGAGCGCTTGCAGCTGATAAAATACAGGTTTGGAGGCCTCAAGGCACCTCTGATATTATTAATATTCAATAACGACAAGTTAACTTTCACAAACAGAAAAATATACAAGTTCCGACTGCACCTTTGGCAAATGTCCTTTATTAAGATTTGAAAAAGAAAAAAATTGGCAATGCTAATTACAGATACTATTTTATATTGTGAAAAACAAATAAGGAATATTATAAAACTACCTATCGGTGCCTGTGATAACCGACGGAGCAGAGTATGAAAGACGCTGCCCTAAGCTACCATCGCGACAACCACCGAATCTTCAACTCTGACTCTCATAAAAACTAAACAGTGTCGTCGACTTGTGAGGGAAAGCGAATTTACGGTGTTCTCTGTCAAATATAAAACCCAAATATTCAACAACCGATGTAAAACAAAACGGTGCCAAACATCACGATAATCTTCAGTCATTTATTTTTTATCACCATGCTGTGAAATAAAGAAGTGACTAGAAAGATATTTTTTACCATAAATATCCCAAGAAATAGGTGGAGGAGGGTGGAATTTGATTATCTACCAATAAAAGGTTAAGAAGCACTTCCTTAGGTGAAGCGTTATGAAAATCTCTAGACCTATTCGTTCAGTTTTTCATGATTAAATGACGAATGGAACAGGTAACAATCACTGAAGTCCAAGAGCTGTATGCAAGAACTTCACTAAGTGGATACTAGCGTGGGTTGGCTTGCGTCATCATAGGTTAGAAGGTGAAGCTATAGTGTGCTGGGTGACCTGGCGGTCTAGGGGTAAGGTGTCAGACTTCTGTGCTGGCGGCCGGGGTTCAATCCTCGGTCCCGGCACAGATTTATCTGATTACCGAACCCTTCCTTCACCTCTGACAAGACATCTTGTGAATGTGGGGAATGCCAGGCCTCCACCGTGGTTCGGATTCCACGTTAAACTGTAGGTCCTCCATTTCATCTCACAATCACCCTACCGTTACACATTAGCGTAAGTGCGTACAACCTGAACGGGTAGTAATACGCGGTGCTAATAATAATAATAATAATTCACTAACGTTCTTGCATACCGTCCCAGGTGTTTGCTGTTTATTTAGCATCTGTGGTGATCGGAATAAGCTAATATTACCCACCGCTTGTTAATCAGACAATTTGATACAAACCTCTTTCAATATATGCTCCCTTAATGAAGCTTCGTCTTCTTCTTGAAAATTTTCAATGTCGAGTATTTCAAGGTCAGGTGCCTCGTCTGGATATTTGGCAGTATATTCAAACTTAAGGTTACACGAAAGCCCATTTTCTGTATCAGGTTCGTACTCCTCAGACTTTATAGGAATCGTAAACTTGTGGTACGGTTTGACGGATATGACTGAAATAAAAACGACGTATCAGATACAGAACAATAAATATGAGCACTGTAATTTAAAATAAATAAAAAACAGTTTCGGTAGTCGCATGGTCTAACGCGCTACTCTCGTGTTGGACTAGAATGCTAATGACGGAAAGATCAAGGCTTGAATCTCTGTCGGGTTTATTGAGGGTGGTGGTTTCCCATTCTGCCTCTATGCAAATGCAGATACATTTATTCTAAATATAACCTTCCTAATCCCCAAAACCATCAGTGTAATTAGTACAGTACATAAGCGTATAAATCGAACAGGTAGTAAGACATGGTGCTAAAAAAGCCAAAATAAATAAGGCTTAAGGATGTATATAACTTTTGGGGCATAGTAATAGGGCAATGGAAATTTAAGATAGTAGTAGCAATAAATACAGTCTAGTTTACCTCCCATGGTGGCCCCCACAGCTTAAGGTGCTAGACTCACGGTGAACGAGAATACTGTTTACAGTGAGGTAACGAATTAAAATCCTGGCCTGGTCCAATGTTGTAACTGGTTTTTCGCATGCCCATGTGCAAGGCTTTATTTTTGGGTGAAGTGAGGGGGGAAAACCTATATTATTTGTTATTAAATATTTGCTATGCATGTACAAGAAATATTAAACATCATTCACATGCATTTATATATTTAAAAAAAAGGCCTACCTATATTTTTCTGGCTTTCTACCATCTATGTCAAAAAATTATTGCTGCATGATAGAGGACAATGATAATACATCAAGATACATACCTGACCGATATTATGTTCACGCATACACAACTATTATCAATGAATTTATGAATAACAAAATGGCACCAGTCAGGCAATAGTTAATAAACAACATCTGCATTCTAGAATATGTATTTTTATCTGTGAATGTTTACTATTTATCAATATAAAACTATTTACCGGTATCATTAAAATTTTTTGATAAATTTAGCTTTCCTGTTTTAGTTTAGTCTTAAATCTACTTTAGCTTAATAATACCATGAGTTGTGAAATATATAGTATATTATAGTCGGTCATAAAACCAACAAATGAATTACTAAAGAGCCCTGTAGACGTCACTCGCATGATTGGCTGGCTAGATCATGTGATACCCTTCATGTAACGTTAACTTAACGTGAAAGACCTCCCAGGACATCTATTAAGTTAAGTGAACTGCATCATGCATTTAAAAACACTAGAACCTTTAGGTTAAGTTACGTTAAGTTAACCTTTAAGTGAATGTTAAGTTGATCGTGATCCTGACATAAAGAGTTGTCCAGGGAGAACTTCCACGTTAAGTGAAGGTATCACATGTTCCAGCAAACCGATCATGTTGTGAGTTAAATCAACAAGGCTATTAAGTATAATAATAATAATAATAATAATAATAATATTTAGCACCGCGTCTTACTACTCGTTCGGGTTATACGCTTTAAATACTAATTACGCTAATGTATTAGGAATTGGGAAGGTTGAATTAGAGGAAGCGAACCCGCATTTGCGTGGAGGGAGAGTGGGAAAACCATTTAGGAAAAACCGCCCCCAGTTCACCCGACCGAGATTCGAACCTCGATCTCCCCGTCCTCAGCAGTCCCGAGCTCAACACGACAAGCGCGTTAGCCAACTACGCCACCGAGACGGGTAAGGCTATTTAGTAATTAACTTATTTGTTTATGGTATGCACACAAATTCTTCAGTATATTTTTATTTTCCGCGTTTCACGAATTCTGACACGACATAGCCTTTTGTTACCCTTTATTTTGAATAACCAGTGAAGCTTCTATTGCAAATATTTGTAGTCTAATCTGCCCTAAATGATTTGGCTTCATTTCAGTGAAAATTGTGTTTTCAAACAGTCCATATACATTATGTGTATTTCATTCGAGTTTTGTTGAGTTATATGAATCTTGATCATACACTTGTCTCTTTATGTTAAGTGAACGTTACATTAAGTTGATCGTATAACGTTCTTAACTATTGGACCACCGATCGGCTGCGAGGTCCATGATGTGTATAACAAATTAGTAAAAGGGCACAATGCCAAGTATTACATAGCATCGTCCGCATTGGCTCACCATGGCAAGTGTTTCCTTGGCTGTATCCGAATAGTCCATAGCTCCCTAATCGGACCCTTGAGTTTTAGACTTGATGCAGTCTTGATAATTTTACACTTCTCGCGCTGTTCATAGCAAAAACTGCATTAAAATATTTGAACAGCAACAACCTTATTTAAAATGGCGGTAAAAAACGTAGCTTGGTGTTCTAACAGACTAAACGATAATACTAAAACAATTGCCAGTCAAACACCGCGAGAACAGCGCATGGCTGGTAGCCTTCGTATCCATGGTGACCAAGACCTCGAGAAGACTGCATTGGTATCCTTCGCAACTATTGAGACAAATCTACACTTGGTCATGTGATTGCCAATGCAGCTATCAAGGGAACGAGTCAAGGCGACGCCGCATAAGTAGACTATCCTGATACAGCCCTTGTGTCTATATACACCGGCCGGCCACTAAACATCAAAAGTTACTTTCTCATATCCAGGTACATTCTGTGTATTGAAAATAAACCTTGAGCTAAAGTGACAAAAGGTGAAAACAATAATATTGATTTACTATAACAGCATGTTTGAAATTAATAATTTAAAAAAAAATCCTGGAACTACTACCATTTTTTGAAAAGCATGCATCGGCTCTTTTTAACAGTTAACCTTTTAAACGGGGAAAGGGAGGCAATTTATGTAGCTTACTTTCCATATCACCGCAATATATTGAGTCTAAAGCTTCTATCTCATTCCTTTGTTCTTCTTTATAATCCATGTTTATTAATTGACACAATAAATATAACAGAATTAGAAAATATTTATTATAAATTTTATGAAAATGTCACAACATAAAGAACACATGAGTTGAGCTCTCAGCTGGTTATTGACAGGGCTACCAACGTAACAGAGCCTATTATTACAATTAAACGCTGATGGATCATACTCATCGCTTTCAAAGCATAGATGGCAGGCCACGTGGTGTTGACTAAGATAGCCACTCTCGTTCGATTAAAAGAGAGTAAAAACTAAAAATATTGTGGGTCAGATAGTGTACCAAATATGAAACAAAACACTGAGCCATCCACTGGTTATTGATTTATTGATTAGTATTATTTACTAAGCTTTAACATTAATTTAAACATTATAAATTATTTTAATGATTAAATAGGATTTTGCCTTATTTATGATGTGTGTAAATTTAGGTGAAAACATATAATTTGGTAGAAGGATCGCAGTATATCTTTAACACTTATAGAAAATCCTAATAATGGAGGCGAGCATATTTATTTATTAATCATACTAGTATTTAATATATTATTATTATTATTATTATTATAAATAAAAATCTTGATTAATTATAATTATTAAATTTATACTTGAAAGAGAGCAATGGAAACCAATCACCCCACTCAATAACAGGGCTTGGATCCACCCTTGCTTACTTTAAAATCCCCCGGTTGACTTTAGTTACTCATCATATCATTTTCTATTGTTATGTTGGCTATCTAAAATTAAGGTTCTAGGTAAAGGTCACGTGCGTGTCCTGACCCTTAATTTATTAACGGCTCTTGTTTCCATATAGTTTGCAGTGTCGCCACTGCGCAGTGTGGCGCAATTACAAATCAATACATTCTGTCATCTTGACAGACGTTTCGGTAGCTGCACGTATTTTGAGGATTTTATCACTTTACGTGATTACGGTAAACACTCACTCGTCAAATAATTAATTTTCTATTTAAAAATAAAACTAGTTTGGCAAATATTATTAAATTTCCATTCTATTGATTAATTTTGTGCCCACTTGTAGTATTATCAATTTTATTCACTCGTAATTTTACTGTTTTATTGTAAAATTTTTTGTAGCGTGTGTTCATATAATTAAGTGTTGGGCTGGTATAGATGTGACCTTACGAAGTATAATAGAACAATGAATATAACAATGAAAAAAATTAAAAAATTATAACGACTACACAATTTAATCATTTTATTATAAACATTGCATTTATTGCTATGAATATGAACAATGTATTTGACTGCAGTGCGACCGTTTGCATCAGTACATTTTAAAATTCGAACATATTGTTTCGTTTGTTTTATACTTTATACGTAGCGTAGGATTATTACAATTGATTCAGCCGTGGCTTTCAAAGTATCTGCTATGCACTTACATTTTGAGCGTAACACGAACGCCAAGTGTGACTGCGCGATTTTGTCACTCACCTGGATGGGAAAAGTCCCAGATGAATTGCCTGAGGTAAGAAACTTTCTAATGATTATTAGCTATTAGCCTAAGTTAAATATCTAATCAACTAGCTAGATAAAACCTAACTTTCGTTATATTGAGCAAATATATTTTTTTTAATGAGTTATTTTAAGGTTTACTTTGACACTAATATTTCATGTTATTTAAAACATGCTAATGTAAACTATAACGCGGAATAAAATTCGATACTTTATTATTCAATTGGCAAGGAATATACGTTTATTTAGTTTTAGCAAGGGCAACACAATTATTAGAGTGATATGGTTTTGTATATTAACTTATGATCCGGAATGCTTATAGTATTTTATTAAGGTGGGCTTAGACCAAACTAACGAGAGTATAGGTTCTTTGGCTCTCGTTTAGTGTAAAAATGATCATCGAACATTTGCTTTCGTTTACATCTAAAGGATAGTAAGACGCGGTGCTAATAATAATAGTATATCTAAAGAGCTAGTCGTAGAACAGAGAATGCGAGAAAATCAGAGCTAATGCTCTCCGTGAACGCAGATTTAGGCCTAGCGAGAGAATGTTCAGTTCTCATTCTTTCGCACTACCAGTTTTCGGTAATATACTATTTCTCCCTCCCCCCCATTCTCGTCAGTAATATGCTAAAAGTGATTATATCTTCTTCTTTACCTCATCAACACGACATTTCATAAGGTTTACTCGCACTGAACGAAATAATCGAGCGTGTTCAAACTCAAATGGAATGCTCCAAGGAGCTGTTGGCGCGCTCTTTCGTCGCTTTGACCAACGGAGCGAACATTCTTAGAACATTCTAGACAATTTTGGCGAACATAATCGAGCACAGCAAAAAATTCTCGCTACACGTGTACAACAATAGAATTTACACGAAATGGGGTAAGAATGAATATTTGTTCGTTTGGTAGTCGACTGTCTTATTAAATTAAATGATCCTTATCGATTTACAAATTAGATTAATTTATCAAGTTATTTTCTTTCTATTATAGATTTCAACAACGAACATATTAATATTTGAGTATTTATTGTTTCAAGTTATTATAGTTCAATAATATTATTCCTTTTCATAATAACACCTTTTACGAACAAATATAGCCACACATATAAGATAATTGGTGACCTGGCGGTCCAGGGGTAAGGTGTCAGACTTCTGTGCTGGCGGCCGGGGTTCAATCCTCGGTCCCGGCAAAGATTTATCTGATTACCAAACCCTTCCTTCACTTCTGACAAGACATCTTGTGAATGTGAGGGATGCCAGGCCTCCACCGTGGTTCGGATCCCACGTTAAACTGTAGGTCCTCCATTTCATCTCACAATCACCCTACCATTACATATTAGCGTAAGTGCGTATAACCCGAACGGGTAGTAAGACGCGGTGCTAATAATAATATAAGATAATAATAAAGTCGTCTTTGAATATGAAGACTTTTCTATTGTTGAATACAAAAAAATGTGTGGCCATCCGATTAAGTTTATTGGTCTTTCCAATCCATTATTATTTAAACAATTCAAATGGTATGATTATTATTTTGGAAGGGCTGTGTGAAAGGGTTTGCTCTCTAAAGCCTATCATTAACATTATTTAACATAGCATGATTTAAGATCATAAATATGAAGAATTTGCAGACTATTATTTTTGAGTAATATTTATTAATACAGTAGCCCCGTGGCTTCTTTGGTGCTGACTGAGAGCTCACAGCTGTCACTTCTGACAGTCAACATCTAGGTATATACCTACATTTTGACCGTCAAACGTGACAGCTGCTAAACACATGTTTTTTCAGATCATCTGGTTCGGCGTAGGGATACATAATTTGGACTCGTAACTTTTTAAAGCTGTCAACTGTGAGCTGTCAGTCAGCACCAAAGAAGCCATGGGGCTACTGTAGCATACATCAATGAACAATTTTTGGTCCGGGCAAAGATTCGAATCCAATATTTTCAGTGGCCTATTTCACCATGGTTAGCTTATTTGTTAAATTGAGATATCCGGGTAGGTTTATCTCAGTAGCGTAATTGCGTCCTAAGCCAATAGTTCAAAGCTTTGATTCTTGTTTAGGGCACAATTTCATGTATTGAATAATAGCGTACGGTGTTTATTTTAAAGTTAGACATTTATTTATCTTATATAGAGGCTACATGCAATTATTATTGTTATTATTATTATTAGGTATTCTGTCTCACGACAGATCCATTCCTTTTGTCAGTGAACTTAGACCGCTAATACGCCTTGTCCTCTGTCTTCTCCTTAAACTTCCTGTATTTTCACATTTCCTTTAAGTTTTTTTAAAAAAATGTTACGGTTAGACCCCTGTAAAAATGGTGAGACGCGATGAAGCGAAAAGTGCCGTACAAAGATGGAATAAAGTGCTGTTTCCTTTGATAGTTTTTGGATATGATTTACAATGTTTTTGAAAAGAGAAATAAAACAGAATTGTCTTGTTACACGAAATAACACCACTTTTACAAAATAAAATAAAATAAATAAACACGAAATTAAGCAGAACTTTGGACCATGCTGTAATTTTATTAGTATTTTATTGAAATGTAAGCTAACTTTAGGCTACAAAATTGTGAAATATGTGGACAAACTCGACAAAGAATTTTAAAGCAAATATATAACGTTTCAATAATAAATTTTAATTTTGTATACATTGTCTCAATATGTAAACAGTAGTTAAACACCCCAGATAACATGTAATTTTGAATAAACACGAAATAACACAGAAAAGTGAGATTAAAAAAAACAACAAAATTTAACTAAAAATATAGCCATATTTAGTGGGCTCTGTGTATGGCATATATGACCGAGAGAGACATTCAGGTTCAATCTCCTGTATGTAGACTATCAGCCGCACAGAACGTTACCCAGGGTACACCACGGGAGGTTGTCTACACGTGAGATGATGTGATGATGGTGATTATGGAGGTGTGGACCAGTGGGAGTCTTAAAAACCTAAATCAAACCTAATGAACTAAACATCTGGTGACTGTTGGGGTTCATACCCTTTGAGGTAAAAATAGCAAAAGTATCAGCCGAGAATCGAACCCTGGACCCCCTAGGCTCATGGCCAGTTGCACTGACCACTACACAACGGGGCTGGTTTTTCCTTCGAGTCGTCTGATTTTCTCCCAGAGCTCCTCTTTCTTGTACATGGTATTAACAATATGTAAAGAATGACAGGCCTCCACCGTGGTTCGGATTCCATGTTAAACTGTAGGTCCTCCATTTCATCTCACAATCACCCTACCAGTACACATTAGCGTAAGTGCGTATAACCCAAACGGGTAGTAAGACGCGGTGCTAATAATAATAATAATAATAATAATAATAATAATAATAATAATAACAATAATAACAATATGTAATACGTTCTTGACAGTTTGTTGTTGTCGGACTCGTTGAACGGAGTGTTTGAACAGCGGTCGCTGACGCCTACTGCGTAGTCTGCTCTAAGTACATCTGTGTATCGCGTGATGTCTAGTTGTTAGGCGTCGAGCGGTCTACACACCCTCTTTCCCGAATGTTCTGTAGCCGCGCTTTCTATTTTAGAAACGTTACTTCCATCTTTAGATTCCATAGCTTGTTTTTTGTACAAAAGTAGCCCCATGGCTTCTTTGGTGCTGACTGACAGCTTTGAAGAGTTACCAGACCAAATTATATATCTCTACGCCGAACCATATGATCTGCAAAAAACATGTGTTTAGCAGCTGTCACTTCTGACAGTCAAAATTTAGGTATATACTTAAATGTTGACTGTCAGAAGTCAGCTGTGAG